>VZTE01004780.1:82073-115518 GCA_013397775.1 Eulacestoma nigropectus
GGATGGGATGGGATGGGATGGGATGGGATGGGATGGGATGGCACAGCGAGGATGCCACGTGCAGCACCCTGGCACGGAGCGGTCCCCAAATCCCCCAGGATCAACGGAAAAGCTGGAGGTGACAGGGGCAGAGCATCAAAGCCAGCATCCTGCCTGTAAAAGGCTGCAGATACCTGTCCACAGGCCAAGCTGTGGCTCTCGGGAGCATTCCCAGGGCAGGCAGCTCTGCTGTGCCAGAGGCTTATGCCAAGCAGCCACCCATATGGAAAGACCCACTGGGAGCCAGGATGAAATCCCAGCCAGATCCTGCTGAGAGCACCAGAAAAAGGGACTGGAAAACTCTCCCACTCTAATGGTGGTCCCAGCCCCACCACGTCCGTTGTGACCCCGGCCATGCTGCCGAGGATGCTGCGACCAGGGGATGAAACACTGACTGTGCAGTGAATAAATATCGACAAGTTTAAATTAAAATCCCCTGTTTGTGCTTTTCCACGTCAGACCACATCCACTGCAAACTTTTTGGGAGGGCAATCCTTCCCTGAAGGTCCCAAAGGACCCAGAAACACAGAGCAGCAGCGCTCACAGGGAATCTTTTCCCTCGCAGAAGGCTTGATATTCCACAATGCAACCAGAGTATCCATCACTCAGGAATTTTTTTCCATGCTATTTTCTTTAGATCAAACTGCAGACTATACCTCTTTATGAAACAACTCCTTCTGCCTGGGCTGAGGTGAGCTCAGAAGTTCCCTTCCAGCTCCTCTCCAAAATCCAGCAGCTCTCACAAGGGTCAGCAGCCAAAATGATGTAAAACATGATTTCCTAACCCTGCTGGTGGGAAATCACTGGAGAACAGAGGGGATGACTATGGTTTAAAAAATTTAATTGTACTCAAAGGTTCCTTGGGGTTTTTTTTAACTGCTTCCCCAAAGAAGTGGGAGTTGCTGTGGCCAGTAGAAATAAATTTCCTTTTCCAGAGTCACCAGAGCCTTTGCACACTGGGCAAGGACTGAGTTTCTGCTTGGAGGGACCTGGCCCGTGCTGGGGGTCCCGGAGCACGTGTTCTGTAACCGCTAAACCACCCAGCTCACAAAACCTTCAGCTTGGGCTTTAAACTCTTGGCTGGAGGCCCTTCCGAGCTTTTGAGTTTGAAGAACGGCCCAACTCTTGGAAGAAAAGGCAGGGGGGAAAAGTTATCAGCTGTTGAGTGCTAGCTGGATGGGACAGAGCCGCCGAGCCGCGCGCCGGCCGGGGGGACGGCCGGGGAGCTCCACGGATGTCACGTTGGCCCGAGGCAAGATGTTTATGGCCCTGGCTGGAAGCCCTTCTGAGGAACCCATCGCAGTGATTTACGGCGCTTCCGATGGACACGGAGCCGTTCCTCTCGCACTGACCGGGCTGCAAAGAAAACATCTGCAATCCGTCAAAGTCAGCGAGGGGGCCGAGGGTGTAAAGGAGCGTGTGTGTGCCCCAGGGCAGGGTGACACCAGGGCCAGCACGTCCTGCGCCCGGCACTGGGGCACAGGAGCAGCCGGTCCCGCTCGAGGACACCCGGATCCTGCCCGCTGCCCTTCCCGGGCTTCTCCCTTCAGCACTGGAGCCCAGAGGTGCTAAAACACGGATTAAATCAACAGGCTGCCTTTCACAGCAGAGCTGCTTGGGGAGGATGGAGCCCAGCTCTGTTTAATCCTGGATTTACCCTGACAAGTCCAGCGCGCAGTGGGAGCGTAACCAGCAGCGCCCGGCTCCACCAAGGCACGTCCAACACCCACGGCAGCAGCCCAGGTGTTGGAAGCTGCACCCACACCCTCCTGGTGCTGTGCCCAGGCAGGTGCTGCCAGCAGAGGGGTCTGACCTGTGGGCAGCCCCCCAGGGACCCTCAGGGGCATGGCTTTGCCATCCATCACAGACTGGGGTGTGGGGAGCAAACGTGGCCGTGGTGGCTGATTTTCCCCCGGATTTGGGGAAGAGCAGGTGGGAGGGATTTCAGTCTGGGCACCAGAAGTTGTTCCCCTCTTCCCAGCATAGGAAAGGGACCACAGTCCTCCCACACGCTGCGCTGCACCCACTGAGCCACTCTGCCAGGGATGAAAGGAAGAAGGGGTGATGCTTCCCTTCCTGGGACCCCAAATCCACGCTCACACCCATCCTCACTGAGCAGGGCAGCCAGAAGAGCCACATCCCACAGCTGCCAACCTTTGCTGCGGGTCAGGGGGACGATTGCAGCCAAGCAGGACCCTGCCCCAGGGGCTGCCAAGTTGGTTCTTTTTCTTCTTTTAGCAACCAATTTTCGTAGGGAGAAAAGAGCAGTAGTGCAAGTGAGGGATTGGCAGCTGCCTCCTGGGAATGTTGGGCTGCCCAGGAGGAGCTGGAGAGCTCTGTGCCTCCCTGCTAGACGCCCTCACTCATCTCCCTCCCCTCCCAGCTGCTTCCCAGCACGGGATGGATTAATAAACACAAACAGCCCCCGGGTGATGCAGGCCAGCAAGAAAACAGGGATCGCTGCCCGCTCCAAGGAGCCGACCTGCACAACCCCCATCCCACAGCCCCCTGGGGGGTGGTCCAGCCCTGAAACCCCCAGGTGAGGTGCAGACAGGTGGGTGAGCCCCCCCAACAACATTCACAGGGTTCCAGTCACACACAGGCCATCAAGTGAGTGACTGTGAGAGGGATGAAGGCTCCCAGGGGCCCTCGGCAGCCTCCAGCACAGCATTTGAGCAGTAAATGGCTTTATTCTCTTCCCAGCACTCCCCCATTAAACACTCCGTGTTTCTGCCACTGCTTGAAGCCAGTGATAAGTCAGATTGGGGAGGGTGAAGAGGGGGATGTAAAAAAAGCACCCCCAGGCATGAAATGCCAGCGAGCCCCTGCTCCCCCCTCCCAGGATTTATGAATGAAAACACGTTTCGCCTTGGCACCGCAAGTTTCCTCGATGCACACGGGCAAGGAGGGGGGGAAATCCTGGAATTATGAGGCTCCAGCACCAATTAGGGCTGTTTACATTGACGTAAAGTCTGGGTGAAGTCCCCACCCCTGCTCCCAGCATATTTATGAAATTACTCCTGCTGACAGTGACAAATGCGGGAGGGAAAGTCCCGGAGAGCACGGATCCAGCCCCACACTCCACGGGGTTTTTTGAACCAGCACTGGGACAGTTCCTATAAATATCAGCCCCGGCCCCCTCACCCCAACCAGGACGAAGGGGTTCAGCTTGAGGAACCCCCAGCGTTCCCCTAGGATTCCCAGAGAGGGAGAGGAAGGCAGTAACACAACGGAGGGAGGCTGGGATACATAGGAAAACCCTCCACGTTCTAGAATTTCCTGGATAAATGTGATCCAGGCTCCCCCTCCCCAGTCCAGAGACCTCAGGCCGCTGTGATCTGGCAAAAAGGGGATTCTCTGCCCCAATCTCCCTGATCACTCTCTGCTTCTGCACCAGAGCAGGACGTCCCAGGCTCCATCCAGGGAAAAGAAATAGCAGCTTTATGGCTGAAAAATCCCCAGGAAAGCCTTTATCCCCCTCTCCTCCATAAAGGGAAGCCATCTGAACCTGCTCCCCACCACCCACACGGCAGCACAGACACAGCGCTGGGCGCCAGCACGGGCGTGTTGGAGGCGAACCTTCGTATTAGGGAGCTTGGCCAAGCCAAGACATTCCCACTAACGGCTCCTGGCACGGGAATTTGCCAGGGGCTGAGCGGGATTCGTGCATGGAGGGAGATGCCACGGCTGGTGAGTGGCAGGGGACACGGGGTGGGAGGTGGAGGGTGCAGAGCGCTGCCAGAGGCTGCCGCAGCCTCCACAGAGGTCAGCGAGGTTGGGAAGGCTGGAAAGAGCTCCAGAGGGAGGGAATAAAGGCTTGATCCAGCTGGAGAGTTCCAGAGGGGGTTGTGGGGCCGGCGCTGAACACGTTCAGGGGTTTTGGGGAAGGGCTTGGGGCGAGGCAGCAGAAGCTGAGCTTCGGCAGCGTGAAAGATGGAGAGAGCGATTCCTGAACGCTGCCAGGCTCAACGCGAGCCCAAATCCCGCAGGAAGGAGATCCGAGCGTGGCAGCAGATGGATCAATGCAAACCACTCCTCTTGCTGCACCCCAGCCTGGGGAGGCACCGCCAGAAAGGAAGAGAAGGTGATGGAGGAGGGAGAGGAGGAGGAGGAGGGGCTGGAGCAGCCCTGCTGCCCAGCGCTGCCTCCCTGCAGGGAAGCCAAGTGCAGAAGTGCAGGAGCAGAAGGATGAGGCCTTGGGCAAAGGGATGGAGAGGGACCGGGAGAGCTGCAGAGGAAGCACTGAGCAGGGAGAACCAGCCCCTGGAAAGAAAATTACTTCCCTTTTTCCCCCAGAACAGAGCTCAGAGCTCACCTGGGGAATTCCTCACGGCTCTGCAGCAGCAAAGCTGGAAGCGCAACAGGATTAAAGCCACAGATTAATTCCTTTCCCAACAAATAAATATCTCCTAGGCCGTTATATGGACAGCGAGACCATCTGTGAGGACATCAACAGTGATAAAAACCACGGGCACAAGGGGAAATCTCAGCCTGTGGAGTCCTAATCCAGTCGGATCTGAAGGCAGATTTTCCCTGCTGCCATCCTGACACCCAGCCACTGGAAAACCAGAGCTTTTGCTCCATTTGATAAGGAGAGAGGAGCCTCTGAGCTGGTTTTTGCAGCCCTTGGGCACACTGTGAGGGAAAAGCAGCACAAGGAGCACCGCCTCACTCTATACCACGGAGTTTTTTTATTTGATAATGGCTTCTAGGCTAAAAATTATTTAACATAGGCTGCAAAACAACACATTTCCCATCTGGCAAAGCCGCTCTCTTTAGCTAAAGCAGCTCCACACACGTGGGGTCTCCACCACGCCGAAGCCAAGAGCCCACACAGGGGGGAACCACGGCAGCAGCCCCCCTTGCAGTGCCCTGATGACTTGCCAGAAAGCAGAACTTCCAGCAGTTCAACTAAAAATGGCAAATCCTCTTTCATCCCCCCGGCGTTATTTTTACCCGGTGTCCCAGCACAGGGACGGCGCTGCCATTTCAAAGCTTAGGCTTGAGCTTAACAAGCTGGGAAAAGCTCAGCAGTGTCTGCTGAGTCTCAGGGTGAAAGCAGAGCAGAGAGAGGAGCTGCTTTAATTTCGTGATGAAATAACTCCCCGTGCTGGGCCACGGGCACCCTCCTGGGTGGACCTGCTGGGTTTGGAGCAGCCGGAGCTTTTGCTGCCGGGAAAGCTCTCAGGTGGGACTTACCTTGGGTAAAATAAAGCAGCTTTTTCAGCAGCAAAGCAGCTTCTAGCAGGGAAAACAGCCCTCCCCATCACCACTTCCCTGGCTTATCCACAGAGATTCCCTCCGGTGTCTGCTCTGATTCAGGAGGATGCAGGAAGAAGGAGCTCCATCCTCACCCCACGCACCAGGGCTAACCCTCCATCGTGGTGAGAGGAAGGAACACTAGGGAAGAACGGGAGCAAGAGGATTGGGATTTCAGGAGGTGGGATTTTCAGGCTGACAACATCTGCCTGAGATAGATGGCTTTGAGCCGGGGCACCGGGTATTCCCATAACAATAAAGCCATGGGGAGAAAAAAAATCCCTTTTGTTTCCCAGGCCAGCGGCTGGAGCAGTTCCTGTTCCAGGGATGGCATTAACAGGTTTGCTGTAGCACTAATTATGCAGCAGTGGGGATGGGGGAGGGCTCAGCCCTGGTTTTACTCCTTTTTCCCTCTAAATAACTCAAAGTAAGTGAGGAAGGAGCAGCAAGGAGCAGGGAAGTCGGGGCCCACTTGCTCTGTTAGCTCCTAGTAATGATATTATTTGTATTAAAGCCTGGGATAAAAGCAGCCAGGCTGGGATCTGGATGGGAGATGGGATGGGGCTCCTCTCCAGCCTTAGGGATGCTGGAAGTTGTGTCTGTGCAAGCGTGGAAGAGAAGGGGGGGAAATACAAACCCCCTCTCCTCAGATTCCCCTGTACACACTGGAAAATGGGATTTTTTCAGCCTAGAGGGGAAGCATCCC
This sequence comes from Eulacestoma nigropectus, assembly GCA_013397775.1. Classification (NCBI taxonomy): domain Eukaryota; kingdom Metazoa; phylum Chordata; class Aves; order Passeriformes; genus Eulacestoma; species Eulacestoma nigropectus. The sequence goes on from VZTE01004780.1 coordinate 88,078, forward strand.
AGGCTTCTCCATCCCAACAGCAGGGTTGTGCCATCCCAAGAGCTGCTGCCCCTTGCCACAAACAAAACATGGATAATTTGGCTGCCTAGCCTGGATTTTGCCTCCAGTCCCACTGGGAGGGGATGCTTGGCAGCCTGGGGGTGCAGAAACAAATTAACTCCATTGCTTTAACACTGTTCCCATTAAGCGACCACAGGCGCAAGATTTGCCGTTACAAACACCACGGAAAAAATCAAGGAAGCCTCTTGTCCCATCTCCCAGCTGAAGGGGAGGAAAATGAACCACGGAAAGGAGAAACCAGGGAGTTGAAATAAGTGTCAGCAACTCAGCCTGGCTCTGTTGACACCACCCGGGATGCCCTGGCTGGTTTTGTACTGGTCGGGGAGGAGCTGGCAAGGCTCTGCCTCCGGCCCTGTACGGAAAACAAACCCCAAAAGCTCCCCCATCTCCATCCAGGCAGCCCCAGCCCTGATTTTCATGCCTGGCTGGAGTTTGCAATAGCAAAGAGCCAATAACTGGGTCAGAGCATCCATCCGTGCAGGCAGAGCTGCCGAGGCCGGGGGGGGGCAGGAGGCTCAGACCTGCCCCAGCTCCAGACCACGGGCCTGGGCGTGGACATCCACCCCAGCTCCCGGCGGGAGCGCGGCTGGAGCCGCTCACAGACACACGAGCGGTGTCTGCGGCCGAGCCGCGCCCGGCGCGCTCTGCCAGAGCCGCACAGGGACTCCTTGTTCTGCCAGGGCCTGCGAGGCGAATGCACAGCCAGGCCCTGCACTTCGCACCGCTCCAGCAGCCTCTTCTCCCCCTGACCCACGTCTGGAGGTGCTGCCAGGTCCGGGGAGACCCGCAGATCCTCCAGCAGGGAGCCAGGACGCGCACGGCTCCCACCGAGCATCTTCAGGGCGGCGCCGGTGTGCTGGGGGCATCTGTCCTCTCCTGGTCCCCAAAGCCCTGCGAAGGCTCCAGCCGGCTTTCCCAGCATGGGGCAGATGGCACAGCACGGGAAGGCGGCACAGGCATCACCAGCTACATCTCGAGCCTCCCCCGACAGAGGCATTTCAGCCCTGGAGCTGGGATGAGTTTTGCCCCATCACTGTGGCAGTGAGGGGATGGAGAACTCTCACTCGTTCTTGGGGGGTGTTTCCCCATCTAGACAGGGTTTGATGGCTCTTTCCCTCCTCCTCCTCTCTTCTGAGAGCCGGGACGGATTTGTGAATGGGCTATTGTGAGTGGATGGGGAGAGGGAAGGGAGCAGATGGGGAGCGGGCTCGTCGCCGTCACGGGCCGGTGGCCCGAGCCCTGAGCGATGCAGCCAGGTGCTAAAGGCCAGCCTTGCTTGAAGGTTACCCAGATCTGAGAAACTCGAACTGCAAAAGACCTTGCGAAAGGGCAGCCCCAGCCTTATGGCTCGTCTGGAAGAGCAGACCTCCCCTCTGGCTTGCACCCCTTCTTTGCCACCCACGTCGCCAGAGGGGGTGCGCCCAGGGGTGCCGGCTGAGGGCAGCCCCTGCTCACTCAGCTTTCCAGAGCAGGAGCAGCCTCCTCCTCGGGCAGCCGTTCAATTCTAGCCGAGCTTCTCAGAAAGCTCGAGCCAAGCCCTGAGCCCAAACACGGAGGCGCTTTGGCCCCCAGCCCTGCCCTGGGAGCACCTCCGTGCCTGCCCTCGCCCAGGCAGGGTGGCAGCAGGTCCAACTCGGCTCCAAAAGCAGCCCGGGGGGGTTGGGAGCAGGGGCAGACTCGCACCTCACAGCCCCAGTCCTGACAGAGCTGCGTGGGTGCCGGGGCACCCTCGGGCATCACCACCTCTACCCCTCCTGCCTCTGCTGCTCCCCTGCTCTCGCAAAGGGGCCGTGGGGGACACCCCGAGGGGGACAGAGCAGAACCCCCCACCCGCCACACACACACATTCCAGTGGCTTTACCCTTCGGAGTCGCGGCGGCTGGAGAATTCCAGCTATTCCAGCATCTTTATCTTTTTTGGCTACCATTTCTCTTTCGGCCACGTTATAAATTAAAAGCTGCTTTGCTTTTAACCTCCTCCAAGCTACACCTTTTAACCTCCCTCCCCCGGCTGCTGGCAGGGAGGGGGCTGCTCCTTGCCGGGGCCGATGCTCTCGCCTTGGAGGTCTGCCGCAAGCCAGCGAGCCCGATTTTCCCCCCTTCCTTGGCTCGGCACCGGGTGCCAACAAAGGCTCCTTGCAAAAGGAGCTTGTCATCGCTGATGGATGACGTGGTTGTGCGGCGGCTGGAGCCAGGGAGCCGGGCTGTGTCTGCACGGGGGCTCAGCCAGCCACCTGGATGGCACTGACGGGCTGCCCGCCAGCAGCGCGGCGGCTGCCGGGGCTCCGCCAGCCTTCCCGGCCAGGGGGACAACCCGGGGGGGTGGCACTGGGACGAGCAGGGCCGCCCTCGCTCGGAGCAGCGAGCACGGCTGCAGCAATCCCACAGACGCGGCACCCGGGATGGGGGTGGCTCGCAGCCATCCCAAACCCATCCCGGCTGTGCCGGTGACCGGCGGGTTCGGAGGGGCCGGCCGGCGGCTGGGGGATGACGGACAGGCAGCGCTGAGAAATAATTCCCTCCATCCTATGTGGCTTCCTACATAAGGTATCAGTGCTGCTCTTGATTAGAGAAAAGCTTCCCATATTACAGGCTTTTGGCTCCGGGGAGGAACGAGTTGGCCAATTGCAATTATTAAGACATTTAAAGTGCATTTAACCCAGGAGCCCTTATTTTCCCCTTTCAATGTAACCACTAATTCCTCCTAAATGGTCTGCTCCGCACTCCCAACCAGACAAAGGCTTTAATGTTCGCCTGGAAAGGCTCATGGCACAGGCACCGGGCACGGAGGAGGAGAGGGGGATGAAAGGCTGGTGCAGCCTCCAAGGGGGAATCAAAGCTGGAGACTGGAGCTGAGCACAGCTTGAAGGGTGCAGGGTCCGGGCGGGGGGCTTGACCAGATCGGAGGCACGGGATAAAGCTCAGCAGGGCAAGGAGAGGCACAGGGAAAGGTTGGGATTGTGTGAAGCCTGGCCAAAGTTATCCCAGGGTCACCTCAGGGGAGCAAAGCAGCCCAAGGAGACATAACTCACTGTCCCCAACAGCTGGTGACCCCAGGCACCATGAGGACACTCACCCTCCCACCTTGCCCACATCTTGTTTGGATGAACAACTGACTGCCGGAGCCGAGGGAGCTCATCCTGCTGCCCTGGTGGTCCTGGTCCGCAGCCAGCAATCCCCTGGGACACCAGCCCCTGCCACTGCAGCTCGGGGACAGCCCCCGGCCACCCCTCAGTGATGCAAACCAGGGCTTGCCTGGAGCTCTGTGCTTTAATCCAGGGCCAGGGGTTATTTGCCTTGTTGCTCGCTGCTGTTGGATCCCCCTCAGGCAGAGCCTGGAAGCGCTGGATTTGTACCAGGACGAACCTGGAGCTGCAGCCTGCAGCAGCATCTGCGTGCCCTCACCAGCCAAGCAGCCTGCTACCCTCACCATCCCAAAAAAAACGGGCTCCCCATCCCAAAAATATGGTGTGGAAGGAGGCTGTGCAACCGGCATCCCTATCTTCTCACTGCTTAGAATTCCAGGTGGGATTTATCACCTCTGAAGGACTTCAGGCCCCAGTGGGACACGCAGCCATTCACATACCCCCCCGTTTTTCACACTCAATTCCTCGCGGAGCGAGGGACTCTTGGAGGAAGGATTCCCCCCCAGCCCTGGCTCACCAGTGGGTTCCCATTCCCAGCTGAAGTTATCGGCACACTCGGACCCGATGGGGAAAACAGATGCAGCAGCAGATGCGAAAGTCATCGGCTCCTTCGGGGCGGGAGAGAGACGGGCCAAAAAAAGCAGAGCAGGATGGGCAAAGGGAAAACAGATTTTTTTCTTGGCGCTGGGGTAACCAGGAGGCGGCACGGCAAGAGCCGGTGCGAGCCCGGCTGTGCCGGATCCAGACCTTTTCCCTGGGGTTTATTTCCCAAACAACAACAACAAATTGGTTGCAGATTCCAAGGCGGGTGGGGAAATAAAAGGAAATCAAACCAAAATCCTTTGACTGCAGAGATTAAAGGGGATCAGAGGCCAAACACACAGTCAGCACCCAGCTCCTCCACTCACATGATGGAGGCTGCTTTGCATGCAGGCTGTAATTAAACAGCTGTGTTTTCTTTAAAGTATGATTTCGAGTTTGTTCAAACACCATTTTTGCAGAGTACCACGGGATTTCGAATGAATAGACTTTTAAAAACATATTTGGCGGGGTGGCCTTGGATTTAGGACGGGGAAAGGAGACAGGAGAATATCTGGAGTGGGGGGGAAATTGAAAGTAAAATGAAATAAAATAAAGCAGCCTGCAGAGCAAACACCTCGGCGGGGAGAACGCGCAAAGCAGGGCCAGGACTGCCATCCCTGGCGGAGGAGAGGCGGACACTCAGCAGCTGCCAGCAAACACAGGGTTAAGGCTCCAACCAGCCCCTCTATTAAGAGCTGAGCACATTTAATGGTTTAATATTAACCCAAGCGTGACAGCAGGATTTCAGCCCTACTGTCTCGCCTTGGAGCGCAGCCCCACCGAAGGCTCCGGCTCCCGGGCGAGTGGGCGCTGGAAAACCCGATCCCAAGGTGATCCCTGCTCCAACATCCCTGAGATGGGATGGCAGCAGCCCTTGGGCACAGCCGGGGGCGTCCAGCGGCTCCACGCACGCACCGAGCGATGGAAGCAGGGCTCAGCTTGCGGCAGGTAGCGCTGCCCGGCTCGGCAGATAGTCAATACCTCATTTGAGGTTTAGCCTTTCAAGCATTTCCCATTCATTTCAGCAAATGGATCGACTCCCACGCCTGCGGGAAGATCGAAGGGCCCCCGCCCACCCCTCCGGGTCCGGCTGGCCGGGCTGGGGGGGCTGCGGCTGCCAGGCCGCCCCTCCGGGCAGCTCGGGGCGTTAATGCGAGGTCGATGCGGCGCTAACGACCGCTCTGGGTGTGACCTTCGCGCAGGTCGAGGGAAAGAGCTATTCCAGAAGGAAAATTGCGGCTTCAGCCCGCTGGCTGGTTCAGGAGGCTAATTGCAGAGGGGCTGGCCGCCGAGGATTGGGGGTGATGGTTCACATCTTGTCTGGGTTTCAGGTCCCTCAGCGCTCATCCTGCTTCAGCCTCCAAAACACAGCTAAGCCGGCTCTGGCTGTGCCCGTCTCCCACATTCCAGCCCTTCTCCAGCACCCCTGCAAGGGCTGTTCCTCCAGATCCACACCCCACAGGCCATCCCAGCACATTTCCCATAGGTCATTCCTTCCCAAAGCATCGGGGTTGCTACTTGGCCTTGAAGGCAGCATCCAAGCATTTTTCATCAGCGTTAGAGTGGTTCTCACCTGAAATTGTGTCCATGGGGAGGGTTCCCGGGCCAGGAAACACAGCAGCTCTGCTGCTGGTGAGAGGGGACACGCGTGCCGATGTCTTTACAAACAATTCCATGGGGGAGGGGATGGGTGTTAAAGTCTTTGAAATGGGTCTGGATGTCTCTGCTGGCTTTGGGCAGCAGGTTTGTTGCGGAGGCCAGACAGCCTTGGCTCCTGAAATAGACAAGGGGGTCTGCACAAGCCGAGTTTTTGGACTTTGGGCAGCACGTTGGCTACAGAACCCAGACAGTTTGACTCCTGAAGTAGACAAGTGGGCCTGCACAGGCCTGAACTTCTGACCTTTGGGGTAAAATGGCAGGTTCAAGCGGGGATATGGGGGAGGCGGTTCGGGAAGGCCGCACCTTCCCGGTACCTCAGCAATGGGGAAAGGAAGAGGGCACCGTGAGGCCGGGAGTTTGGGATAAAAGGAGGGAGTTTGGGATAAAAGGAGGCTGCGCCCTCCGAAACCTCGAGAGAGAAAACCCCGCGGGCCGTGCCCCGGTGGCCTCTCTCCCTTTATTCGAATAAAGTTGCAGGACTCCTCTGTCTCCTTTATAGACAATGGCTTTTCACAGCGTGATTTTCCATACACCGGTAACCCCATCACCCTCGGAGGCAGTTCCAGGCCTTTCTCAGGCCCAGAATTTAGGTCTGGCACAGCTGGGAAATTTAGGCCTGGCACAGCTGCTCTGTAGCCCACATTGGAGCCCATTAACGGGATGACGATTCCCACCTTGAAGCTCATTGATGGGGTGATGAGCCCTACCTTGGAGCCATCACTGAGATGATTATTCCCACCCTGGAGTGACTATTGCCTCCCATGGGTGGTCTCCAAGGTGGGAACTGTCACCCCATCGATGGGGTCACCACTCTGAGTCAGCATGTGCTGTGCAAGGTGGTGGGACAGCAGATGCTGAGAACAGCCCGTGCTCCCAGGAAAGGACCATGGGATCCCCCCGTGCCCCCCGTAGCCGGGATGTACCAGCCGAGCCTCCCTGGTGCAGGGAGGGTGATTTTTTGGGGACAAGCCGGTTGCAAAGGTCACTGTTGCCCTCTGCTGGTCCAGGGACAGGGAGAGCGGGGACAGCCCGGCTCCCACCCCGGGGGCTCCACCCGGCCTGGCCGGGACACCGCTGTCCCTTGCTGCCACGTGTGTGCTGAGTGTGCCCGTGCTCAGCCCGGCTGCCACCGCCTCGGCAAACCCGTGTGGGGCTGTTCCATCCCCCTGGCTGGCAAAGAGCCTTTCTGGTCCCATGTCCCCGTTATCTCTCACTTAAGGTTTTCCTTACAGCCACTGCTGCGGGCTGAGCCTGCAGAGACACTCAGCCGAGCTGGGCAGTGCCTTCCATGCAGGAAATAAATCAAATCTCCAGGAAATAAATCAAATCTCCAGGGTAGAGATCCAATCTCCCTCCCCAGAGGATTGCAACCTACCCTGGAGTCACGCTGCCTCCCACCCCCATCTCCATCCCCAGGCAGAAAGTGCCCGTCCCAACAGGTAACTCCCTCCTCCTTCCCTCGCTCCAAAGCTCCATAATTTTCCCTCTCATAAGCAAATCCACAGGAGGTACTGGGAGGCTGGCATCCGGAAGGCAAAGTCTGCAGATTGCTAAATCCAAAGCTGTCGTTGCAGTCCCAGCACTGGCAGAGGGCCCGGCCAAAGCTGCCCTGCCTGCAGGTCCCCAGGCTTGGCACCAGAGCTGCTGAGCCAGAGCCTGCCTGGCAATTCCTGCCCACGCCACGGCCTTGAAAGCTCCAAGGCACACGGGGAGGAGGGATGCTCCGTGAGCAGTGGGAAGGGAAGATGCCTCAGGAGCCCCAGGACAGGGGAATCTCACGGGGCCCTTGTTATGCAGCGGCAGTGCTGGCACAAATTGGGAATGGGAGATGTCTCAGGGCTCTGGGGAAGGAGAATCCCTTGGGATCCTGGTTATGCAGCAGCATCAGGCTATGGGATGGGAGATGTCTCAGGGCTCTGGGGAAGGAGAATCCCTTGGGATCCTGGTTATGCAGCAGCATCAGCTGCAGGCGCTGGGCGTGGGCACAGCCGTGGGTTTGTCAGGAGAGCCGAGGGTGTTGTCTGTGCATGGCCCCTCCTGCCACCAGGAGCACAGACCTCCCCCAGGTTCCTCTGTGTCCTACACCCCGGTCCTATATCCGTGCTCACAACCCCCTGTCAATAAGCATTAAGAAATCATCCAGCTCGCTGGGGAAGGGAAAAATCTGTAGGGTTAAGATAAAGACATGATGACAGAGCAAGACAGGGAGTTATCTCGGGCATGGGGGAAGGAAACCAGAGCAGGGAGGGAGGGAGGTGGGGAGCGGGGCTCTTTTCCCCCGCAGAGCAGCAGCCTGCCAGCCTGAAGGTCAGCAAAGGGCTGTAGCAAATCAGCTTTTAATTGAAAACGAGCCCAGCGATGACGCCTGGGCACAGTTACCTGCGTGGGGATGCTGGAGCCGGCTGCCACCAACAGCTTTGCACTCCAAATACACAAAGGTTTATTCTACCACCAGCACAGCTCCCTGAGGAAAGCCACATACAGGGAGTCACAGTCCCTCCTGCATCCCTTCCAAGTGAAGAAAGCAGGGAGAGAGGCATCCTGCTGTCCTGCTACCTCCCAGCGAGAGCAGGAGGTGGAGGAGAAGGACCCTGTTTGGATCCGGAATTTAGAGACACATGGAGAAACCACAATTTCCTCGAAACTTTGCATCTGCTGGAGCCCGGAGGCTGCTCTGACAAGCAGGGGTTGTGCTCTATTGGATCCATACGTTGTTCCGTGCAATCGGAGCCAAGATCCTGCCGTGGGATTTGTGGGGCCTCATCAGGAAAAAGCTCCAGAGCCCAAGAGGTTCCCAAGCAGCTACAACGAGGCTGCATCCTCCTTCCTGCCCCAGGTGTTCCTCCCAGCAGAGGTCCCTTTCATTCTCACCACTCTCTTGGCAGGTGGCTGTGGTGGGGACCTGCTGGCTCTGGCTTTGGTGATGTTCCCAAGAGTCCATGGCTTTAAGCCGTGCATCCCGATCCAGCCAGCATCCTCCAAAACACCCCTTGTCTCTGGAGAAAAGGATCTCCCAGACATGCCCTCAGCCCCCACATCTTTCCCTCACCCTTCACTTGTATGTCAGCTCTTCCCACCTTTCCCTTACTGGTCCAGGTTCCCTTCTCTCACTGGTCCCCAGCTCATCCAGGTAAATGGGCATGACCCCACATTGCTTAGGAGCACCGGAGTGGCTTGGAATTGCTTTTGTTTCGGCAGAGGAGTGGGGACGAGAAGTTCAGTGGAATAGAAAAACTCAAGGTCCTGCCAGTCATCAACCCAGAGCACATCAGCACCACCAGCACTGGGAAGGGCAGGAACCATGGAGAGGCTGCAGGAGCGAGCACAGCTCCCGCCAGCCTTGCCCAGGTGCATTCTGCTGGATTTTTGGCCTCAGGGTCCATCTGATGGGTGGACACCGCTCCTGGGGAAAGTGTCTTGGTTTGGAAGACAGGTGTCTGCCAAGGAAGGCGGGAACCTCCCTCGGAACGGCGGTGGGGGGGAAAAAAAAAAAAAAAAAAAAGATGCCCTTCCCTCCAAATTATTATAACGTGAATTATTATAACTTTGAAATTAAGGGGCTTTCAGCCGAAGGGATGGGAAAAGGAACAACAGCTCTTTATTGGTGTAAAGAACGGGCCGCGGCCGCTTTCCCCTCGGCGCGGTTCCGGGCACGGCCGCCAGGGGCGCCGGCGGCTCCCGGCCGGGCAGGCGGTGCCGTGGTTCCCCCGCGCCTGCAGGGGGCGCTGTGGCGCGGGGCCGGCCGCGTCTCCCCCTCACGCGGCGATGGTGGGCGGGCTGGGTGGCGAAAGGGGCTGCGGCGGGAGCCTGGCTGGAAGGCGAAAGGGGCTGCGGCGGGAGCCTGGCTGGAAGGCGAAAGGGGCTGCGGCGGGAGCCTGGCTGGAAGGCGAAAGGGGCTGCGGCGGGAGCCTGGCTGGAAGGCGAAAGGGGCTGCGGCGGGAGCCTGGCTGGAAGGCGAAAGGGGCTGCGGCGGGAGCCTGGCTGGAAGGCGAAAGGGGCTGCGGCGGGAGCCTGGCTGGAAGGCGAAAGGGGCTGCGGCGGGAGCCTGGCTGGAAGGCGAAAGGGGCTGCGGCGGGAGCCTGGCTGGAAGGCGAAAGGGGCTGCGGCAGGAGCCTCGCTGGGTGGTGAAAGGGGCTGCAGTGGGAGTCTCGCTGGACAGCAAAAGGGGCTGCGGCAGGAGCCTCGCAGCGGCAGCCAGGACGGCTCCCGGCGTGCTAAACTGGATGTATCAGAAACTCGGCAGCTGTAGTGGGAGCCGCGGGGTGTCCCGGCAGGCAAGGGGTGCNGGGCTCCCGAACCGGGAGAGGCTCTCTTAGAGCAAGAAGGGCTCGGAGTCCTGGGGTTTTCCCCCGAGGCACCTGAGTAGATGGGGAGGGTCCTTTCTAGTGAGGTCGGGTGTTAGTAAGGTCCCAGTGCAATGGCCGCTCCCACGGGCAGAGCTTCACTCACGGTCGGAGAAGAGGCAGCAGGAGACGGAACCCCACAGTGGTGGCGAATTCTCCCCACAGTGACCACAGCCTGCCACCCCTCCGATGCTGAGAGTGAGAGGGGCCAAGCCCAGCCCCTCACCCCCGGCCAAAATCTCAGCCAAAATCTCGAGGTATCTTTGCCCTTCCAAAGAGAAAACTCCCCAGGTAAGAGAGTAGCCAGCTGCACCCTTCCTCCACCGTGACCATTTCTTTTGTCACTTGAGTACTGGTCATTATTTTCTCTTAGCCACAGATGGGACAAAATTCCATGAGAGAAAGAAACAAAAGGAAAAATGCTAACCCCCAGCAGAAAGCAAGTGCTCAAGGAGGACAGCCCAGCCATTGAGGAGGTGGGAAAGAGGGTTTTTTCATGCTGAGGAACACCATGGCTCAATTTTTCAGACCATTATTGGCAATTCCAGTCACCCCCAGGTGCAGCTGGATGACGTTCATGGAGAGTTTGGCCAGTGCAGAGAGGTCCTTGATGGTTTCCTACCCTCAGAAGGCGGCCAGCCCCCAAAACAAGGTGGATCTCCTGGTGAAGCAGCTCATAGGTTATGCCCACACTCGAGCCCTGTGCCGGGACGGGTTTGCCAGGATTTATCCCTGCTGCAGGATTCCAGGCAGGCCGACGCAGAGAGCGGCTGAGACCACAAGCCCCTGACAAGGTCCTGAGCAAACAGATCCCAGCTGTGGCCCTTCCCAGTAGGAAGCGATAAACACACACCTGCAGTGAAGGGAGATGCAAGGGCTCTGCAGCAGCCACTGCCTTTGCCAGCAGGGATGTGCTCCCTCCTCCCCTCCCCATCCCTGGGCAGAAATTGCCATTCTTGGGATGTCTGGATGAGGGAAATCAAGCCAAGGGTTGGGCCATGCCTGAGATGATGACACCTCTCTGCTTCTCAGAGGGTTTTTGGGGTGGAAAGAAGGGAAATCACCCACTCCCCTCTGTACTGCTTCATGGCATGTGGAACCCAGAGGTAGAGTGGGTTTTTGGATGCTCCAGCATCACCAGCTGGGAGACTCCCAGGTCTGTATCTGGTCTAAATGGGCCCAAAATGCACTTTGTTCCTCGGCATCCTTGTGGACCAGGATGCAGCCAGAAAAAAATCATTGCTCCCTCTCTGAGCTGAGCAGCTCACGTACTTCAGTGGTGCTTACAGAGATGAATCCCTGTCTGGAAACACTTTCCCTGAATTAATATCCATTTTTTTCTCCATTAGCACTTCTGTCAAGACAGATTTGCTGCCCTCAGGCACTCAGAAACCAAAGTAAAGACCAAAAGCTGGAAGCAGGGGAGTTGCCCCTCACCCTAAAGTTCAATATGGTTAAACAAAACCTGATTATTCCTATCAATCCTGCTTTCCTCCATGGATCATTCCCGTGTCACAGCATTGGGAGATACTAACTCACTGCTGCTGCCTTTAAGGGAGTTATTCCTGATTTAGACCAGGGCCAAGGATCATCTCCGAGTGTCCCCAGCAAGCAGCAGGATGCTCAGGGATTAAGCCTGACATGCATCGCCCCTGAGGGACAAGGAGAAGCTGTCCCTGCAGTTTCCCATGGGAAGGGGGGGCGGAGGGGGAGAGCCATTAAGCAGCTCCTTACCCTGGGAATAATTAATCTGCAAAGCCCACGAGGAGGGAACGGCTGCCTTGCCCTCTCCGTGCCCCCATTTCCAAGAGGGACCCTGGAATTGTTCCAGTCGGATCCCATCTCGTGGTAGGGGGTCCCTGCTCACCATCTACGGGGTCTTCAAGGGCGTGGGAGTCCCTGCTCACCTGGAACAGGGTGTTCAAAGGGCTGGGAAGGGCCACCTTGGCTCCCCAAAGCAGCACTCGGAGCGTGCCGAGCCTCGGGAAGGCTGAGCTCCTTCAGCCTCCGGGCAGCCTTTCTGAGCTGGTGCGTTTTTAACCTGGAGCTGTGGGAATTCGGGCAGCTCTCCAGCCCTCGGAGCTGTTCTGCGTTTTGGCTTTTAGCTCCTGCACCCAGGGCAGAGGCAGGAGCAGGGCTGTGCCCCCCAGCTCTGCCCCACACACGGGGATCTGCGCCAGCACATCTCATCTTCCTGCTTTCCTCAGGGCTTTGGAGCAGGGATCAGTGCAGCAGGAGGCTACAGCCAGCCCTGCCGTGGTCCGTGGACAGCACAGCATCCCCGGGGTCACATTTTGGTCCTGGAGGCAACTTTAGTCCTGTCCTCAGTGCTCAGGCAGAGCCCAGGAGGCAGCTCCAGGGCAGGAGGTGGCGTCCCGGCTCAGCGGGGTGGAGGATGATGGATGGGGAGGGAATCAGCATCCTCTGAGAAACCTTCCAAGGGACAAAGCACCAGAAAGCCGCTCGTGAGTGCAACAGCTTTGCAAGAGCAAGAGCCTGGAGCTCTGGAAAACCAGGAGGGCTCGGCACAGCGGTGCCTTTGGGATGTGCTCTCCCTGCCAGCACCTGCCACCTGTGGCAGCCCCTTCCCCAGCCCTTTGATCCGTCTCCAGCTCCCGGCTCTCCTCGGCATTCGCGTTGCTCTCTCTAGGGATTTTCCAGACCACCTGGGTAGAAGCATTCCTGCATTCCCTCGTGTGGCCCGGTGCCGGCGTGGGAACAGGCGGCAGCTCCTGGAGTCAGCCTTGTCTCTGCCTCCGTCGCTGCCTTGCTCTGCCGTGCCAAAACCCAGGCTCCCAAAATACTCCGAATTTCCAGAGCAATCGCTTTTCCCCAGCTCCCCTGAGCTGCTGGGGCCCACGGTGAGGGTTTGCAAAAGCTTTTTATTTGGATGTGCGAACACCAGCAGGTCTAAAGCCGCTCTTTAAGCTGAGACTGGCAGGGCTTAACCAACCCGGGGCCTTGGGAAGGTTCAGCAGCTCGACCTGCCTTGTTTACTGGGAATCCATTGCTCTCCTGTGCTGCACCAGGCTGAGCTGTTCCACGGCATCACTGCTGGGCTTCAGTCCAGTCGGGATGCAGAGCATTCTGCAGGATTGCAGGATGGGGCTGTGTGGTCTGTGCTAGCACTGAGATCCCCACCACCCCTCTCCAGCATCCCCTGTACCATGAAACCCCCACTTCACCATCAAAGCCAACCCTGGGGGGTCCCTGGTCCCCTCATCCCTGTCACCTCATCACCTCCCATGGACCCAGCCCGCAGGATATGGCCCCCACTCCCCCCTCTGTGTCCAAGGAGAACCAGCCCCCGGTGGTTTCACCCCCCTCCTTCCCTTGCAGGCTGTTTTTCTCCCCCTCTCCTCCTTCCATCAAGCAGCAAATATGCTTTCAGAGCAATAAGACGGCTGTTCAGCCTTTGGAACAAATGTTCTCTGCCAGGCTTCGAGCACAGGGGCGGAGGGGGGACTCACACTGATTTAATGACAGTGATTTAAGCAATTTGATCCATTTTTATGGCGCATTTACAGTTAGGGGAAAGGGAAGGAAAAAAAAAAAAAGAGGAGAGAGAGAGAAACACAGGAGTGGAACGGAGGCAGGAAAGGTTAGGGAACGCACCCCAGCAGGCGCTCGGAGAGGGAGAGAGGCTGTCACAAGCTGTTCCCCTGGCTGCTCTGCCAAGGAGAGCCCTCACCAGCCTCCTGTGCCCGGCTTCGAAATCTGGCTCGTGTCAGCGCCGGCTCCCCGGGGCTGCAGCTCACCCAGGAGGTGCTGCAAAGCCTCCCCGGGTCGGATGGATCCAGGGATTTGGGTTCAGGATAGGGCAACACACCCTTTTTATTGGGAAAATGCAGCAAGGGCAGAGCCAAACCCAGCTCTCATCCTGCTGCTTCCATGGGGGGAGTTCCCCATTCGGCCCCAGTGGAAATCCCTCCAAGATCCTGTCCATTTCCCAATTCCAGCTGTAGGGATGGCATATATATTTGGGGTGCTGAGGCATGAGCTGCCCATATAAACACACCAAATCCACTTGGAATAGAGGTGAAAACAGAGCTCTGAGCTTATCCAGCTCAGAAAACTTCAGCCCCAGGGAGCCTTTCCCAGCGTTCTGCTGAGACCTGGCCCCCTCATTCCATGTGCTCTGCTCAGCTTCATCCTGGCCCCGTTCTGTATCTCCCAGCTGGCTCCCAGCATGCCAGAAATCCCAGCCAGATGTGGGTCATGCCAATGGATCCCGCTGTGGATGGCACCTCGTGTTCCACGGGGCCCTCTGCAGGGAGGTGCTGCACGTGTGGGAGTGCTGCTAACTCCACCTGCCCCATCCTGCCCTGCCCTTCACCTCCACTGGGGAATGACCCCCAGTAAATCCAGGATGCACCAGCTCAGACATCACAGAGTAACAGAATTGGTGGCCAAACACTGCTCCTCCCTCGGGAGGAGACCTTGGAGATGCCCACCCTCGGCTTGACAACAACCAGCCAGCTTGGCTCTATGGGAAAAGAAAGAAATTCCATGCAAAATCCTAAGGGATCCTGCTTGGGGGTCCCCTCTGCCACAGCTGGTGGCTTTGTGGGACCAGAGCTGGCTGCAGCATCGTACCCTGCCCAAATCCTCACGTCCTTGGCAGCACCCTGAGGACTCGGCATCGGGGAAGACACACCTGGACCTTACCCTGCTCCTGGCTGGAGAGCAAAGTGAGTCCTGCCTCAGGAAAACTGATGGGAAAAATGTAACTCTGAGAGAGTTTACGTCAATAAACAGGGGGAGCAGCCTCTACCAAACCCCCTCCACAACAAACTTCTAATTGCATCCTCCCACTCCAACTGCAAGGAGAGCCCTGTGCCAAGAGCTTCCCCTGCTCCCAGAGGGTTTGAGTGCTGGTGGTCCCTCATTTTGACTGCTCCATCAGTTGTTCAAAGTGCAGGCTGTCCCAAAACATGGATCTCATCTCCTGATATCCCGTCTGCAGTGTTCCAGCCTGCTGCAGGCACAGGGATTGGGAAGCTGCAGCACTGCTGGAGCTGTCACCGCACAGAGATGCTGCACACCCCCACCACTTATGCCTAATTTATCCATCTTGATGCCCTTTGTATCCCACAGGAACGAGTTGTGGCACCTGGGAGCTCTCTGCAGGATAGGGAAAGGGGCACCCAGGGACAGCACAGCAATGTGGGAGCTCCCAAACCTCCCAGGAAGGAGCTTTGGCAGCCCACACTTCCCCAAGGAGAATGAGGATGGAAAAGGTTGCACAGAGAAGCCGCCTTCCTGCTCCACTGATCAGTCCCACAGTCTGGAAAACCCTTCCTGGAAGCCAGTGGAATTTTTTTCTGCTTGGTTTTTTGGTTTTTAATATCTCGGGTTTTTTCTATCAAGGCTCATCTGGAAGCTACAAATGCCCTGCAGGTCTGTAAGGGATGGGCTCTGAACACATCCCAAAAGGTTCTGCTTGGAGTCCCACCATGGGAGCTGGTGGCACTGACACCTCCATGGACCCAGAGACATCCAGGGGAGCAGCAACCCCAGCCTGGGCTCGGGGGAAAGGGGGGGGTGTTGGCTTTAAATACCCTCAAAGGAAGAGGGAAAAAAATAGACAAGAGAAAAAAATTCCGAGCAGCAAACAAAATAAATTTTCCTCTCCAAGCCAAAACAGAGAGAAAATAGCCAGGGACCTTGGCCGGGAAGTTGTTTATTATAGTCCTGGGGTTCGCTGCCAATTTCAGCAGTTGGACAATTTTCCTTTTGCAGCCCAGAAATAGCCACCCCTTTGCCGGGCAGCCCCGGGCGCCGCAGGGTGGGCTCCTCTCCTGGACTCCCAAAACATCCCTGCTCCGGCCAACACCCTGACCTGCCCGGAAACCCCCGGGCAGCCAGAGGGTTGGCTTTGGCAAAGGGATTTTTCGGGAATCACCTGCAAAGCCGAGATCCCGCACGTGAGCGGAGCCCCAGCCCTGCCTGCAGCGTGATGAGCTGCCGGGCGCAGCTGCCCTCTGGCTTTGTTTCCAGGGATTAAAAGGGGAAAAAAAAAGAAGAAAGGACTAAAGCTCAGGAGAGCAGGAGCGATGGACACACCTGCCTGTGGCATCACCCCGCAGCTGCTCCCCCTTCACCCCCAGGAAAGGGGCAGCTGCTGCTCAGTGGGGTCTGGGGGTCCCATGGGAACAGGGAATGCTGGCCTCAGGGATGGGTAGGATCGGGATTGCCGTGTTCCCTTCGCATCCCTCTCGTCATCCCATGAAGACGCAGGACAAAGGGAAAGGCAGGCTGCCTCCAGCACGAGGCCTTTTGTCTTTCAATTAAAAACAAACACAAAATAAGAGCCGGGAGGGACCCGCCCGCCGCGGCCGCGCGGCTCCTTAGCACAGGCGGCTCCGCCGGCTTTCCTCAGCCCAAAGGAATCCGGGGGCTGGGAAATCAAATCCACGTGGGATGCGAGAGAACGCTCCTAAGGGGCCACATGCCCCCTCAAAAGCCCCCGGCCCCTCGGGGGGAACACTCCTCCCTCGCAGAGCCGGCAGTGGCACAGCTCCAGCTCAGGCAGTGACTTTCCACAGCCACATTCCCTCTCCTGGCTTCCCTCCCTCCCTGCCATCCCTCTGGTCCCCAGATGTGGGCACGGGCATGAGAAGCTCCTGCCCTGCACCCTCCGCAGTGGATCCAGCCCCTGGCACCCTCCAGGAGTTTTTGGATGCCCCCAGCCCAAGAGGAGGTGCTCACGGTGATGTTTTACCTCCTGCACAGTGCCAGCATCATCGCTGCCTTCCGCAGGCGACAACGGCAGCCAGCACGGGGTCCTGGGCCACCAGGTGGGTGAGGATGAAAAGCAAGGTGCCAGAGAGGATCGAGGACAGCTTGAAGCTGCAGAAAAGCACCTGGAGGAAGCACACCTGGAGTCTGGGAGCACCATTCAACACCATCAACAGGCTCCTGCACTGCCCAGAGGCTGCTGAGTGTCCTTGTAGGAGAGGACTGAGCCTCACTGGTGATGCTCAAAACTCGGGAGATGCTCAGTCCCCTCTCCTCAACCCATAAAACCATCAGGAAATCACATTATTGGTGCACAGAAGCTGAAACTCCATCTGGCCAAGAGAATTTCCAGAAAAATCTCCTTCACCGCATCTCCCGTATCCGTGGGACAAAGCTGGGGTTTGCTCCCCTCGCTGCCCCTGCAAGTCAAGGTTACATCAGGCTTTTGCCCAGGGCCCCAGGAACCCAATCCCCTGCTTTGCAAAGGAAAAATTAAATTTTCATTCAAATTTTCACTTTGGCAGCCAAGATATCGGCTCAATTTCCACCTGCTGCTTTGAAGCCTTCGCTTTGCATGGGAGAAGTGCACAACTGAGAGTTTTCAATTATAGAGCACTTGCATATAAGGGCAGAAACAGCCAGCAGTATGGATTTTAAGCCTAAAAACCATCAAAATAAAAATAAAAACAAAATGAGAGGCACCGGGAAGGACATGCTGCCCTGGGAGGGACCGGCTGCTGCTTGGGTGGGTGGAGCAGGGCCACCACTGTCAGCCCATGGATGTGCTTGTTCCAACCTCAGTGCCAACAGCTTGTGACATGGAGCTGAGCCCTTCTCTCCCCAAAAATCAGCCCTGCAGGCCTGGCTGGGAGGTGCCAGGGCTGAACTCGAGCCGGGTTTTAAGCAGGAGTGTGAGGCAGGTTTGGACCTTTCCCTTGAAGGATGCGTGAGTGGGGCTGCCTTCCTCAGGCTATTGCTGTACCCTCTTCCAGAGGGATAAAAGAGGATTTATCCTCCCTGCAGGGCTGGGGATTCCCACTCTGAAGCTGCAATTAGACTGGAAACTGCTCCAAGTTTCATCAGTGGGTTTGGAAAGGCGGGTGGAAGAAGAGGGGATCTTGGCACTGCTGGGCTCGAGTGCAGTGCCCAGCCAACACCCCCTGAGGGATGTCTGCTCACCCTGGAGTCCCAAAAGCAGCTCATCCTAATGTCCTGTAGGAGTAATTTCCACCTGCATCTCTCAGGGATGGCTCTTCAACATCCAGCCAGGCTGCTGGGTTGGAACTTCAAGGAGCAGAGATCCATGAATGGCTGAATCCCATCCTCAGCAACCCGTTGTACATTCCAGTAAACCCCATCACCTCTGGGAAGAGCAGTGCTGGCTCCTAAAATCATCCCAGGGAATGTGAAAACACAGCCTGGCCTCCCCAGCTCCAGCATCTCCTCTTGTCCTGTCCCTTGTTCCTTGAGAGGAGACACCGTCCCCGCCTGGCTCCAACCTCCTTTCAGGTGGGTGCAGAGAGCGAGAAGGTCTCTCTAAATATCATCCCAGATCTCCAGAGATTCCCCCCCGGGCTGCCAGAGCAGGCAGGGAGCCCCTGCTTTGCAGCCTGGAGCTGCACAGAGCCTGATGAACCCCCCCAGCCCAGACCTACACCTCGATATCAGCGAGCCAGCAAATCCCACTGTGTGGGACCACCAGGAAGGTGACATTTGCCAGAGCCCCTGCAAGGAAAGCCAAGAACTGGGGCAGGATCTGCAAAAGGCAGGAGCAGGGAAGCCTTTGGGGACACGTTAAGGAGACTTTGCAGGAGGAGATGATGCTGACATTCCACAGACAGCCAGCATTTTCCAACAGATCCAGACACGAGTCCTACTCTCCAAACTGGACCTGATGGAAAAGGAGGAAACCACATGGCCTTGTCCCCCTCCCAACACTCAGCTCCTCCGAGGGGATCAACCCCACTTCCTAAGGGACCTTCCCAAGAGCAGACCCTTCCCCCCCACTTTCAGGCTGAGCATCAGCATCTCTCCGAGCCATCCCGCACCCGATCCTCGCCCCCCGGCCGGTGGGGGGGGACTCCCGTGGCCCTCCCACCAGATCCAGCTGCACGGCACACCCCGAGGGGCCGCCGCCGGCCCGGCAGCAGCTGCCTTGGCCCGGCTTCAAGCCCAGCGCTGCTCGAGAGCAGCTTGTTATTTCGGTCCTGCTACGGGGTTATTTTTAGAAAGCGCTGAACACCCCTTCTCCCAAACGGCTCCTCCAGGGATGACCTTGCGGAGCTGCAGCCGCTCACTCCCTGCCCCACCACCCCTCTCCTTGGGGAGTGCCACCCACCGTGCCCAGGGTCCCCACCCTGTGCAAACCCCGGTGGCAGCAGCACCGCGGCAGCGGGGCGGGGAGGGAGGGAGGGAGGGGGCTGAAGGCTGAACTACATCTCAACCCCTGCCGCCATCCAGGTTCGCTCCCGGTTTCAATTATCACCTGCTGGAGCAGCAGCTGCCGAGTGCCGGGAACTCAAAGCGAGTCAACAAGGTCTTGTTGTTTCAGCTGCTCGGGGGCACGGAGCTCCATGCGCTCCCCCCGCCCGGCTCCGCGGGGATGCAGCGGCCCCCGCTCGCCCCTGTGCGTGCAGGGCTGCCGTGCTTCCATAATTCCCCCATCCCGCTCTCCCGGGCAGGTAAACGCTGCTGGAGCTGCCGAGGGGGGAGTAGAGAGAAACCTCAATAACAACGAGAGAGGGGAAAAAAAGAGAAAGAAAGGGAAGCAAAAAAAAAAAAAAAAAGCCCCAAGAAGCAGCCGCTGCACAGAGGTTATCCGGGGGACAGAGCAAATAATTGGCGAGGCGAACAATGCATTTTAATTAAACCTCTGCAGGAAACGAGGGGAGGGAATCAAGTTAATTGCACGGAGCGGGAGCAGGAGATTAAAAATGCTCTTTGCTCAGAAGATGGTGGCTCCCATCCGCCTTTGCCGAGGAAAACAAGGCCACCTGGGGTGGCAGTGCCGGCGTGGGGACAGGCTGCTCGCTGGCTCTGCCGGGGCTCGGAGTGACAGCGGGGTCTGGGGGGATCATGCTGATCCCCTCTGCCAAGGGGGATCAGCATGATCGGACCACAGGGATGGGTGCAGGATGAGCCGGGGTGTGGCAGCCGCTCCCGTGAAGTCTCACGGGGATGGGGATATTGCTTGTGTCTGCAGGAAAAGGGAACGTGTCCCAGGGGATGTGTCCCAAGACAGCTCAGCCCTTCCCCAGCTCCGTGCCCTGTGCTCAGCCCAGGTTGTTCCTGGCACTCTCCCCGTGAAAAAACCATCAGCCTTTACCTTTTCCTGCCCATGATACCTCAAATTTCACCTCTCTCTCCTTGAGACCCTCTATTTTTCTCAACTGCTCCCTTTCCTGATCTTTCAGGCCCTTGTCTTCACCCCACCTTGGACACCGCAAACAGAGAGACCCCGACTCGCTGCCAGAGACCCCCAAAACAGCAGCACATCCAGGCTCCCTTCCTGCTCAAGAGAAGAAACAGCATCACAGGCTCCAGGCTGCTGGAAGATGGGGGCAGGACTGAGCGCCCCACGCCTGGCACCAGCATAGGGAACGCTCCCAGCCTGACCCCATCCTCCTGGGCACCCATCCCCACGGCATCCAGGGCAGGAGGCACCAACCTCTGCTCCGAGGCAATTTGTGAGCTCTCGAACCCTGCCCTGCCTCCCGCCGCCTGCTAATGAGCCCCAGCCCTGTCCGCCTGCCATGAGAACAGCAATCAGCGCCGCCGCTCGCCTGCTAGGAACAATCTCCCTCCTTCCCTCCTTCCCTCCTCTGCATAAATTTCCCAGGCTGTGGTTTTCATCCTCTGATCCCACATAGCTTTATTCACAAGAGAAGTCCCACTGGGGGCAAGGAAATTACTCCAGCGAGGAAAATTACCCGTGCCCGGGATGCACACCCAGGGCACCACACGAGGGGCTGGGGTGGTTTGGTTTTTTGCGCAGCGTCGAAACCAAAATAAATCCACGGAGGGAACCCAGAGCCAAGCCTTGCTCCTGACCACGGCTAAGAGCCAGACAAATTATAGCAATTAAAAAGAAGAAAGAGACGTGTGGACTTTCATATCCACAAACCTCAGGATGCAGCCGGTGGGGGAGAGAGCGTTTCCCAGTCACACACAGGCAGCAAAGCTGACGCACATCACAAAATGCTCCATGTCCTCAGAGGTACAAGCTGTCCCTCCAGCCACCAGTGCCACCAGCGGGAGCACGAGGCTGGGACAGCCTGTCCCTGCACAGGATGGCTGTCGGCAGCAGGACACAGGCTGCATTGTCCCCAGAGCTGGAGATTGAATTGCAGGTTGGCCCTCCCCGCTGTGCACAAGCGCTGCCCTGATGGGAAACGAGAGTTCAGCCGAGATCTTCCGCTTTTCCCCTGCAGCTGCAGGCGGACAGGCAGGAAAACCACAGAGCTCTGCTCAAACGCTCACACCGAGCAGCTTTCCAGCCAGAGAAACGCTGCTGCTTCACCACACGCTTAAATTGCATGTTGGGAGGGAGGAAATTGCCCGCTGTGTTCACCCCCAACCTGTGTCAGAGCCACGAGGTGAAGCCCATCACGCTGAAAGGAGATGGCTGCAGCAGCCCCAGGCTGGTTGTTCAACAGGAGCACCCTAAGTGGGAATGAGGCTGGATTTCACTCAGCATTCCCAAGAAAGGGAGGGGAGGGGGGGCCGAACCAGCAGGCCCAACCCAGAATCCCCTTCCCGGACACCCCCTTGCTGCTGCCTCCCCATCACTCCTGAGGCTGTCCCAGCACCCCTGGAGCTCTGCAGAGATCCCTGGCTGCCAGCAGAGCTGTGGGAACACTCTCCTCTGCCTGCCGTGCTCCAGGGACATGGACATTTGGCAGCTGCCTGCCGGGAAGGTGTCTGGAGCGCTGTGGGAACATGAGTCAGAGCTCCCTGCTCTCCCTGACGTCTCCCTCCTGCTCATTTATTCAGCACGTCAAATATTTACCCTGCGCAGGCCCACGTTATTCAGGAGAGGTTTTTTCCCTTCTGCTGACAGTGACAGCTTCAAAAAAGCCACCACAGTGCCATCTTGGGAAATTTGACCTCCCAGCTAAGCAGCTCCAGCATCGTTTTCCTCGCCTGCTCCAGGGACCGGCTCCTCTTCAAGCAGCCATCCCCTCAGTGAGGGATGGAGGGGCTGGATGCCAAAACCCACAAGCAAAAGCAACAACCCACGGGGTTGCAGCGGGGAAAGGTCATTTCAGACCCACTTCCAGCACGGCCTGAGTGACAGCAAAGCTGGGAGCCTGCGGGAAGCAAGCAGTGGCCCTGCCGTCCCCTCCTGTCCCCGAGCATCCTGCCTGGAAGCAGCACATGCAGCGGCAGGGGAGGCCAGCCAAGGAAAGCTGCTCGATTTTGCCTCCCTTCGGCAAGGAAGTGGCTTTGCTGGCTGCCAGCCCCACAGCAATCCCCACAGGACCGACAGTGTTTTCCTTTTGTTGAGCCACGTCCCTGGGTTTCTTGTTGAAAGGGCTGCTCACACCCTGAATTCCCAATCCCGAGGGAGAAGGAAAGGTGTTTATCCTTGATTAAAAGCTAAAGGCTGGACAAGGTGACCTTGAGCAGAGGTGACACAAGTGAATTCGTGTCCCACCTGGCCCCACGGGGTTTCTATCCCAGGCTTGCAGCCAAAAATGTCCCATTTCATGGAGAAAGTGCAGAAATGGCTCATGAAACACAAGCTTGGGGATGCAGCTGAGCAGATCAGCTGCCAGATAGAGACAGCGTGCTCCAGGGGAAAACACACCTGCCTCCACCCTGGCTGGAAAAGGAGGAGGGAAATCTCCCTTCAGCCTCCGTTCCCAGTGAGGACACATGCAAGGCTTTCACCTTTGCAAGAGCTTCCCAGGATCAGCGCTGGGATTTCTTGCTGGTGGGGGCTCCCGAGCCTGCTGGTCCCGAGCCAACTGGCTCAGCATTCATCCTATTCCTTGGGAAGCCACAACGCATGGAAAAGCCTTAGGGCTGGAATAAAACTACAAAAATCTTCCGTAGTGCTGTCAGAAATAGCACCAGGAGGGAAGGGAACTGTCTGGCAGGTTTGGCCCCCACAGTCCTGCATCCTGCTCCATCCCTGAGCTCCATCCCCAACCAACTCCAGAGGGAGAGAAAGCACGTGGATTTTATGGGATTTTCCAGCTTATCCAGCTTTTACAGAGCTGCCCATCCCATTTTGCTTGCGGAGGGGCAAGTTTGGCTGAGCCCGCAGCAAGGACTGCTGGCAGATGAGCTCAAAGCCCTCGGGAGAAACCAGCAGGGAAAAAACCAACTCAGCCAAGACACCCCCTGTGTCTCCTGGCTGGACAAGGAGCTGCAGTGACCTTGTCCAAACATGGCCTGGAGTTGGGAGTGAGGAAGGAGAGGATGTGACTCACATCTGGGATGTGGCCACAGAGGACAGATGTGTTTTATTACTGTCCAGCCCCTCTCTGCAGCTCTGTCTCAGTGACTCAGCCTTGCCTTCGGGCCCTTCCGAAAGGAGCCCTTCCCAGCAGCTTCCCTCTGCTGCAGTAAAACAGATTTGGGAAGTTCAGGCTCCTCCAAAGGGGAAAAAAATAAATTAAACCAAATCAAAGTTATGTTTCTCCATGGGAACCTTCCAATTTCAATTGTAAATCATTCAGAGAAGGATAAAATCAAATGTTTTAGTGGTGGGATTCATCTCTCTGTGTTTAGAGACTTAAAAGCTGAACGTGCCCCCATCCCAGTGGAAGGACAGCGAGGAGTCCCCTGGGGTTTCTTGGACACATCCCACAGGGCAAGAGGAAACATCTCCTGGAGATGCTCCATGTCTGGAGGGAGGAATAAGGGGATTTCAACAGGCGTCATTCCCAGAATCCTGAGGAAACTCAGCAGCATTTAGTGGAGAGAGCCCCAAAGCAGCGAGATGAGGCTGAGCCTCCATGTGTTGGACATCAGAGAATCTAAAGAGGGGAGCCCTGCCGCCAGCTGGGCACAGCTCATCGCTTCTGAGAGCTCCTGCGGAATCCTGACGCAGCTCCCCCACCTTGGGAAGGGCTTCCCTTCCCACATCAGCCCCCAAAGAGCCTCTGGCACACTCATCTTCACTCTTTACCCACCGCTGCCGCCAGGTACCGAGGGGCACGAGGGGTGACGGCCCTGCCCGGAACCCCCCCTTCACACCTGTGCTTTTCCCAGCGGGAGAGCAGGTGGAGCACATCAGCCAGGAGGGTTTTCCAGCCACATCCCGGCTTTGACGGCACCGGGAGCCAAAGCTCCGTGAGCCACCCGGGGCCAAGCGCTGCCCGCCCCGGGAGCCAGCGGTGCAGTTCGCCTGGCAGACACTGGATGGGGCTACGAAACCGGCTACCGGCACAGCTGGCACGGCCGGGGGGCAGAACGGCCTCTGCCAGATGTTTTGGGGTCCCTCTTTGCGGGTGCCAGGCTGGCGGTGCCGCAGCTGCCACCACCCACGCGGGATGCCGGGCCTGGCACCAGGTGGCATCAATCCAGGCTCCACCTCTCCTGGATACCGAGTGAGTATCGGGCAGCACCCGGGTAAAGCGGGAGGCTTCACCTCCAAAAGCTTTTCCGTGTTCTGAGCGTGGCGATGGGAAGGGAGGGCGGGAGGCGCTGCCTTGCAAAGTGCTGATGAAGTTTTCTGCTGCAGTTGGAAGATGAG
Organism: Eulacestoma nigropectus; assembly: GCA_013397775.1. Classification (NCBI taxonomy): domain Eukaryota; kingdom Metazoa; phylum Chordata; class Aves; order Passeriformes; genus Eulacestoma; species Eulacestoma nigropectus. Next base: position 112,313 of record VZTE01004780.1, read on the forward strand.
GCGACGTTCCTACCTCCCACCTGCCTGAATCCCAGCTCTTTGAGGGACCTTGGAGAAGGGCACGGAGTGGCAGGACAAGAGGGAACGGCTTCACATTGTCAGAGGGCAGGGTGAGACGGGATATAAGGGAGAAACTCTTCCCTGTGAGGGCGGGGAGGCCCCACAGAGAAGCTGTGGCTGCCCCTGGATCCCTGGAAGTGTCTGAGGCCAGGTTGGAGGGTGTGTGCTGATCTCTGGGACTTTCACTGGTTTTTCCAGCACCTTCTTTGCTGTGCCTTGCTTTGCTCACCCCACTGAAGGCAGTGTGGCTGTGGGCGCGTTGTGGGTGTCACTCCCACACCTGCAGCAGAGGATTTGGTTCATCTTCATCCCTAACCGCTCATTTTCCCTCCTTCTCTCTCTGCTTTGGAGGAACTGAAGAGTGAGAAATCCATCGCTCGGAGAAACCGGAGAGGGAACCTATGGAGCGCTTCCTTCCTTCCAACCTTTCCTGCTCTTGGATTGCCTTCTCCCAGCCCTGCTCCAGCCCCTGGGGAGCACCGCCAGAGCCCACCCACGTGTCACCGTGCTGGGCGTGCAGGGGACACCTCCCTGACTCCCCTGGCCATTCCCTCAGCCTTGCAGGTGTTGCCTGAGCAGCAAAGCTGGCCTTGATTCACTGCTTCCGAGAAGCCACAGCGATATTTGGAAGAACGACGCCCTTAATCCCTACTTGGTGGAAGGATTTGAGGCTCTTTCAGGTAATCTGTTCTGTGCGTGTGTGGGAAGGTTTGGATGTGGGTTTTTTTACCCCGAACTTGCTCAGAGAGGCTGGTGAAGTTCGCTTTTTGGGCTGTCCCAGGCACCTTAGCTGTAGTGGTGCGCAGGTTGGAGGAGAGAAGAGGGGAAGGGGGGTGTGTTAGAGAGGTGTTTGTGTTCAGACACATTTATACCCCTGTGGCAGCTAATAATGCACTAATAACTATCAATACTAATAAAATTACTAGTTTTTCTAAGAAATAATCGTAGTTTTAGGTTGTAATAGGTGATTTTACTACTGGATCCTAAAAGATAATATTGTCAATAGAGTTTAATAGATCCCAAGAGTAGAATTTATTGATCATTGTACTCATAGCTAATACCAGTACTAGAGATGCTGCTGTTTACAGGAGATGATCATAAACACTTATAAAATAAATTAATACTACTAATTAATAAGAAATATTAATAAAGCTAATCACCACCCCTTGTCACTCCCCTGAGAGGACAGAGGGTAAAGGATGGGTGACACCGCAGGCCACTGGGTGACCCTGAGGCCTTGGGCTCCCCTGGACTGGCCTGGCAGGGGTCGATCCATTACACCAAAGCGCCCCTTCTCATCTGGCTCATGATTATTAACCCCTCTATTGTCATTTGACCCCTTGATCAATTACTGGAGCCTCAAATGACCTCAGGTAACTCCTGTGTCCTCAAGTAAGGGGCTTCAGGAAAGGGTAGATCAGGGAGGAATTACCTCATCACCTGTCTCTCTAACTGGGGATTCTTGTCAGTTATGCTAATTTGCTAAACAAATAAAATTGTAAATCTGTTACAGGGTGCATCTTTGGCACGTTTTCATCCAGCGTGTTGTGCACCGTAAGGATCCTTTTAAAGGTCACTTTTTTATCACCTAACCCAGTCTGGCTCGTAATTTTAGCACCAGTGAAAAGACATCGGTTTCTGGCGACTCCGCCGAGACAGGAGGGACTTGTGACACAGCCCCTCGGATCGGGGACCGCCCCGCTCGCCCCATCCTGGCACCATCATTGTTAAAAAACAGGGGCTCTTCGTGGTGGTCTGGGAAACCCCAGGAGTTCCAGAACCTGACACGGAAGTAGAGATACGATAAAAGGTGGGTTTTTGTTGCTTGCATTTGCGGGGTTTGCATCTGGAGATCTCCTGTGGGGTTTTTTGTGTGGGAAAGGGGCAGAGTGGGGGCACACAGTGGGGTTTTGGTTTGTTCCCTACATTTCGTTCTCCTGCACTTCCCGCAGGTCTGGAGGTCAGAGGGGGGACGTCCTTCCCTCAGCACTGCCTTCAGACTGTCGCTGCACGGGGGCCTGTGGCCAGGGTTAGGTGTTACTCCTTGGAGCGTGTGAACATTTCCAGGAGGGACTTTTTGTCTGATGCTTGCAAGGTTTCTTTTGATCTGTGTGAAAATAAAGTACGGATTCAAAGCTGGGTTGTGGAGTTCGCTCCCACAAACAGAAGGGTTTGTGTTACTCCTTGAATCCCGGAGATTCGAGTCCCAATCCCACAAACAGAAGGGTTTGTGTTACTCCTTGAATCCCGGAGATTCGAGTCCCAATCCCACAAACAGAAGGGTTTGTGTTACTCCTTGGATCCTGGAGATTCGAGTCCCAGTCCCGGTCAGACAAGGTTTTTTCTCATGCACTCTTTTTCTCTTTCTAGAACATTCCTTGTGCTGCCGCTGCCTGTTACAGGGGTGGCACAGAGCAGAGTCAGCCCGCTCTGGGAGCACAGAACCCAAGTGAGAATCCCACAGAGGACTCGGCCCTGGTGGCTGCCAACTCCTTCCTCAGTGGCTTTTTTCCTGTTTGTAAATGGAAACATGGGATGCATCCGCTCGAGTGAAGAGAAAATAAAGATCCTCCAAAACTCCCTGTTAGATTTAATAATAAAATTATTAAAAATTACCCTGGTGGGTAAAAAGACGTCTCTTATCATGGAAGAACGGGTTCGGCTTTCTACGCAGGTGTGGCCGACGCAGCAGTTGGAGAAAGGAGGGACCTGGCCTCCCTCCGGCAGCTTAGAAAGTGAATTCATGTCAGAATCATTGCTACAACTCCCTCAGCAACAGCACTGGAATGAGATTTCATACACTGAACGCTTCATGCTATTTTCCTGAGGTCACAGGGGTTGCCTGAGGTCACTGGAGTCCCTGATTGGGGTTACTTGACATCATTTGGGGTTACTTGAGGTCATCTGAGGCCCTGATTGAGGTTACTTGAGGTCACAGGGGTTACTTGAGGTCATTTGGGGCCCTGGTCAGGGTTACTTGAGGTCATTTGAGGCCCTGATTGGGGTTACTTGAGGTCATTGAAATATTTTTTAATTGATCCAGGGGTTACTTGAGTTCATAGGGGTTATTTAAGGTCATTGGAGGCCCTGATTTGGGTTACTTGGGGTCATTTGGGGTTAACTGAGGTCATTTCAGGCCCTGATTG
>VZTE01004781.1:5853-67507 GCA_013397775.1 Eulacestoma nigropectus
CCGCCGGGCACCTGCCCGCGCCCTGCCCGCCCCCGGCCGCTCCCCGCGGCTCGGCCGCGCTCTCTCTCCCCCGGCACGCGCGAGGTCCAGCGCCCCACGCAAACCCTTCCCACCGCCGCCGGGCTACGGAGCCGCTGCCGCGCGGGGCGGGTTTCGCGGGGCGCAGCTCGTTGTCCGAGGTGAGCGCTAGAGCGATGCCGGCTGTGTCCAGGCCATTCTGTTCTTCCCTCTGCCAAGGAATGTCTTTATTGGTTGCCAGGCTTGCCAATAAAACTTGCGAGTGAAAAAGCGTTGGTTTCCAGGAAAAGTACTTCTGTTTTTTAACCTCCCCCTTGCTGTCCAATTACTGATGTGTTCAACCTCCAAGGAACAGCTTCGCAAAACTGTCTGGTAGACCCAGAGGCAGATGCCTTCAAAGACTTGCCAGAGAGATGTGTAAATGTACACACGCGTATATACACACACACATGCACAGCTGCATGCACGCACGGTTTTCAAGGCATTTCAAGCGTTTTACAAGGCATTTATGGTTATTAAGTACAATCACACCAAAGAACTAGTCTCCTCTAAGGCTCCAAGGAGCTATGGTAATATAAGTAATAAAACTTAGATATCTGCATATGCACTTTTATGAAGCCACAGATGCTCTCTTTGCAGTTATTTGAGCACTGCTGGAAGTAACTGCTGCTTGTTTACATACAGAAAACAATGTCTCACTCTGCAAAAAGCAAAGTACAATAAAAAGAGGTGAAAGAATAGTTTAAAAAGTAGAGCTCTCAAGATGCAACTATTATTTTCCACAGACCACAGGGAATGCACAAAAGAAGTGGTGTTTTAAATGCACCTTGTGTAACAAACACTTGAAACTCGCAGCTGGGGGAGTTCCATGGGCTGTGACCCCTGGCAAGCCCCACCTTCTAGTAGGTCTCTGCCCTCAAAACGAAGCAGCACACCATTTAAAGGTAAAAGAAGTCATCATTCAGTTCCTGAGTGTGTTACAACTGCGGTTTCTGATTCTTTCTCTCCCTCTCTGCCTCCATAAGGCCACATGCAGTGCCATTTCTGCCAATCTGTAAACAGACTGGTAGGCATGATTTGAACAGAAAAGTTGTACTGAAGAAGAAAAGAGCTTTGGCAGTATGTATTTCAGTGTCTCCCTAGAGTCCCTTCTTCGACCAAATAAAACCAAATCTTTCAGTCTTTCTTTTCTATCTGGTTGGCATTAGCCCCCTTTGTAAGACTGCTGTGTGTTGGATGTGTATCTCTGGCATGTCACCACCTCACCTCCTCCGCTCATGCCCTAATTCCTGCCCCAGTGAGACCGGCTGGCCAACTGTGACAGCAACATGGCTAATGTTTGCATGCGAGGATGGCATCAGCCAAGCCAGGCAAGGTCAGTTCTCCCTCAGTTTTGCAAAGCAGAAGAGATTGCCAGACTACATTCAGTGGCAGATGACCAATTCAGAGGTGCTACACTTGATAAATACAAGTACAGGTATTTTAAGATTGTGTAGCATGAAGAAAAGGACCCTCGATAGTTCATTAAAAAAAAAAAAAATTCTATTTAACTTGATAACCCTTAAAATAGAGGCAGAGATTCTTAGCCAAGGATTACATTTTAAAATAATTGCACATGGATAACTGTGGGATATAAGTGTGGTTTGTGAGGTAGAAGGCAGGTACACAGCTTTCCTTTAGCACACACTTTTGCTCTCAAGAGTTGTAGACACTGCAAACACTGAAACAGTGAGTTACAAAGGGAATACTCGGTATAGGACACTCTGGTTGGTATCTTTCCTGCAGTTTAGATGAGCTTGCCAGGTAGCAGAAAACAGCACTAGAGCCTTTTGGAGAGGTGCTGTGTAACAGAGAGGCTGTCGGAGGTAGAAGTGTTTGCATGGGATGGAGACTGCAACTACCGTAACCATCCCTGTGGCAAGAACACCCACAGAAACAGGTAATTTGCCCCTCCCACACCAACTAACAGCCAGAAGCAAAAAATGTTAAAGTAACTTACATCATCGTTTGCCTGTATCATTACTAAGGAGGAACTGAAAGCTGTTTTATGAGGAGCAGACAGACAAAACTAGCTTGAGCTTGAGACATAAAAAACCCAAACCACTAAGATACCTGAAGGCATCCCAATTAAGTGATATTACCATCCCGATCAAGATGCAGTCATTGTTAGTAAGCACCCCTGATTTTTAACAGAGATATTCCAATTAAGTAGATTTCCCGATTAGGCGCACTTAAATTAAGTGGAGAGAACAGTGTGGTGGAAACCTGGATGGCTTTTTATAAGGGCCAGCTTCAGAGGGGAGATTTGTCACTTGCAACAGGGCATAAGCGGAGTTCAGGCCACGTAGCCCAAAATCCCAGCAGTGCCCCTTTGCCCCATGCTGAGCAACCATCTAACCTTGGAGGCATCCGGCCTCTGTCGGTGCCTCTGTCTCTTACGTGCGTGTTCCCCGAGTACTGGTAGCTCTGCTGCTGGGCATGCCTGCAACCGCCTGAGTCAGAGCATCTTGGCACCTGTTTTCAGCCTAAATCCCAGTGGGATCCAAAAAGTAGGCAGAGTGGCGTCTAAGTACCCACAGGGTCTGATTCAATAGATAATGTCTTGGGCTTTGGGACAAATTTGAAGGGAAGGTTCTTATCAGCTCTGCACCACATATCTCTGTATTTTACAGGTCTCAACTCTGGCCAGATCCTCATGGTTTTTGGATGCAGTGACTTGAGGTGACACATTCTGGCAGGAGTCACATACCTTTAGATGCTATTGCCTCTCTTCTTGTTGCTCAGGCCTTGAGCTTGAAAGCCTAAAGCACACGTTCTGGAAAAAAATGCAGACAGCGAGACTTCCAAACACTGGCCCTTTAGAAAGCTCTGAGCTGAACCTGCCAAGTGTGCTGAGTGAAGGAGAGAAGGTTATGAGGCTTACATCTAGATATGTGGCACTTAATATTCACCATGGACACAGCTGCAACTAGAACAACAGTTCTGTATAGGAGGGAGCTCTGCAAAACAAGGTTGCAGTGATAGGGATGGCCAGCCCGGGCCATGGGAATAGTTTCATGTCTCTCCATGCATCTGTTTCCCTCCAGAGGCTGGGCATGTCTTGCATCTACACAAGAAGGGAAGGAATGTGAGCCCTCTACCACACCTTTAGCTTTCAACATTTGCTGAGCCTGTTTGTCTATTTTGGTTTGGTTTTGTTTTGGTTTTTTTTCACCTATGACTTTTGAGATTGTAATCTCAGCAGGGTAGGCACTGCCTTGTGTTCGACATTTATACACTGACTGTGCCTGGCATCTTGAGCTGATGTGCTAATAATGAATAAGCGTCGTTTTCTTGGGGGATATTCTTCAAGGATTCATCTGGAACTGATTGGACTGGGGGTAAAATAGACCATTTCCTTTGGAATAGAAGGGCTTATGATAACCACTCAATAAAAATTATCACTTTCTGCGGAGGTGAACACAGCTGTTGCACTCAGTAGCGTTCATAATGGATTTGCATAGACTGAATAGTACATCACGTCCCTCTTTCTCCTAAAGTTAGGGGAATGGCAGCATCTGTCTAAATGTCTTTGAAGAAAATGATGACACGGAGTGTTCTTGCTGACCTGCAGCAAAGGTGTGCTCTTGATGCGTGCCTGTTTTTCAATTTGCCTACCCATAAAAATTCCAAATGTAGTAACTTCATGTAGTTATTTTGTCTAAGAGGTCTCTTGCTTGTGTGTCATCCTGACCTTGCACGGCTGTGTGGCATCGCAGTAAATCAGTCCAGAAATTAATATTCAAATTAATGCTTGAAATTAATGTTTAAAATTATTTTATTTTATTTTTTTCTTTTCATATTCTGCTTTCCCTTTCAAATGAGGCCAGCTCCTCAAGCCATTAAACTGAATTGCATCAGTTGTGGCTCTGGCTTGGAGAAATTAAAGGCAAGCACCTGTACCAGCTCAGCACCACAGCACTGCATGCACTCGCAGAAGTTCAGCCATGGAAGAGCGAGCAAGACTAGAGCTTGGATGATGCTGGCTAGATTTCATGTGTGTGCATTATGTGCCGGGAAGAACCATGGGGTGGTGTTAGGGAAAACTGCTGGTTTAGGCAGTTCCAGCACTGAAATTGGTTTCTTACTCTGGAAGCTGTCTCTCATAAAGAGCAGTGTGCAGCAGTGGCATAGGTTTTTTTTTTTTTTTGTGAAGGCTTAAATATGCTCGTTAACTCTTCACAATAATGTTATCTCTTCCAGCGCATTTCCCATTGAAGTGAATGGAAATGTTCCCATTGACTTTAAAGCACAATTTCCTCCACCTACTCCTTCTTAAAAGACTTAATCAAGCATGTTTAGTGGAAACCTATGAGAGTTGTCTAATGACTGGCTCACTTTGCCCAGGGAAAAATGTAACTATAAACTGAAACATGATGCTGAAAACTAAGTTTAGTAGAAAGTGTTTAGTCTAGTGCTGGATGAATGATGGAAGCTTGTATTTGTGAATAATTTATTTGACAATTGGTGCGGGAAAAAAAATGACTGAATAAGTTCTTTGCTCTTTTTTTCTTCCCTGTCTACCAAACTGACTGCACAATGCGCAAACAAATTGCTAATATTTATTCAGGAGCAAAGAGGTCAGCTTTTGTCAAAAGTGTTTTTAGCAGTGGCTTGGACAAGCACCAGATTAGCTTAATTTTCTTGTGTCCTCTGCATAGTAAACAAAGGAAGTTGTGCTATTAGTTACTGAATTCACTGTGAATTTTGCATCTCACCAGCAACACTTATACTTTACTGCAAATCTTCTGTTGTAAAGACTCTGCCAATACTGGAGCTTGGCTTTCATGCCTGCAAACAACCTCCTGAGACTTTAGAAACCTCTAAAGTGAGTTTCTCTTCATAGCCTGTATAGTGGGTTCTGCCCACCTTCAGCCCCTTCTGAACGGGGCTTCTTCTGAGTCAGGTGCAGTGTTGTAGATAGCAGCTACACACAAGGCTGAAAGAGCAGGAGCTGCACTGCTAAAGAGAAGGTGTGCTTTGTGATCAGGAAGGCTGCTCTCTTCACATAGGATGATGTAAATAGTTGCCGATTGCCAGACAGAAGGTGCTTATTAATTATTTTTCCTCTCAGTGAGAGAGGAAATACAGACAGACGTCGGAGTCTCTGAAGAGCTGTCTTTATTAGCTTGACCTGACAGCACTACCGAGGTGTTTTGCTTGGGGACAAAATCCACGTTTTACCTTGCAATTTAGCTTGTCTGCATTGCCTCCTACGCTTCCTCCTACAACCTTTCCCTTCCCCTGTGACACACCCAGACTCCTTTTTTGCTAGTCCTTCATCCTCTGCTACCTTTCTGCCTTCTCCCAAGCTGCCACATGAGCTTAAAAGTGTTCTAAAGTGAATATGTATTTTAATACTTCTTTTTTTTTGTCCTCCTCACCCTTTTTAAAAGACAGACAAATCTACTTTTTATGTGCAAAACACTGAAGGTACAATCCCAAATCTCTAATCCCAAATCCAGTGCTGTTGCTCTCAGTAGGTTTCAGATTAAAACATGGGCTTTTTGTGGGACTGAAACATGACTGCAAATTTCCCAGAGCACCTTCAAGCCCCATGGGAGTCAGGGGATGCTGCAGGTTCTTGAACACCTCTTAAACTGTGTGCCGGCCCATACCATCAGCTGTTGTGTGTACTTTTGCATATCCTCTTTGAGAGGTTAAGTTTTCAGATGCTAGCTTCACTTTAATATTTTCTCTTCCAATGGGAACAGCTCATCCTTTTTGTGGCTTTACATCTTCAGAATTGTGTATATGTGGGTGAGAGTGCAGAAAGGGGAGGCAAGGTGGGTCCTTGTTCCCCAGCCTTTCGGAGTTCCCATCTCTTCCCAAAAGTTGCCTGACAGTGTGAAGGAAATGGGTCATAGAATCATTTTGTCTTGGGTCATAGGATCTACTTGCCTCCTTGTGCAGAGAGACTCAGATTTGGCCAGGGCTGTTGCAGGACAGGGAAGGGAAGGTATGAGGCATAGAAACAGCAGTTCATCGTATTTCTTCTCTATCCTAGCTCAATGCATGTAGAGAAGCACTGCCTGACTAAATGCTATAGCCTTTGGCTGTATGTGCTGTGTCACAGAGACCAGAAGTGCACAGAAATACACTTAACACCATGCCACAGACTGAAGAGGTCACTCATGGCTTTGTCCCCAGACATGACCCAAATTCAGGCCAGTCCTATTTGGCTACAGAGAGCCAGGTAGGTGTCAGCCCAGCTCCTGACATAATTTGGAGCAGCAGCAAGGTGGTAATGAACTACGTGCTGCTCTCACAACCTCATCCTCCCACCTGTTTCTGACAATAAAGAAGAATGGAGTAAAGCCGGGGGCTTTTACCCTGGCTGCTCCCCCTGGGCATTTGGGCTTGGTGAGTCAGTGCCAGGGAGACAGTGCAGGAGAAGAGTGCAGGGTGTGGGAAAACCATGGTCAGGCTCAAGCCTTTTTTGCTGTGCTGGAAGGTCAGAAGGTGTCCTTAAAAAAAAGAAGAGACTAGGCTCCTGTCTGCCCTGGACTCATTCAGGGATAGCTCTCCCCTAAAGCTCCAAGTGTGAACCGAATACATCAGAAACATGGACTTCAGGATTTGTGCTTGCAGGGCTGCTCCTAAGTTGTTTGTCTGAGGTGAATGTGTTTCCCTCTGCAGGCTGCTTGTAGGACCAAGCCCTGAACTGCTGCAGAGAGTCACCTCTGCTCCTCCTGGAGCCAGAGGCAGCTCAGGGTAATCAGCACGTACAGAAATAAGCTCTGACAGTGGAAGCCTGGTAAGAGCACAGTTTAATTTCACTATGGTATGCAGCACTCCAAGAAAACTCCCAGACTCGGTTCTTTTCCTTCAAGCACAATCCCTTATCAAGGTTCTTGGCAGCAATTCACATACAGAAAGGAGCAGCTGTCATGGTATTCCCACATACACACACAAAAAAACAACCCCTCCCTACTTTCAATGCAGCAATGTTACGTAGTACGAATAATTACAATATTTAACACTTGTATCTGTGCTTTTAATCTTCAAAGCACTTAACAAGCACTAGGTACAGGTAATTGTAGCTGCAGAGTGATGTGGCCATTTGCAAGAAAAAGAGAATTGTGTGCATGAGTGCTCCAGTGGTCCTGTGCAGGGTGGGCACAGAGCAAATACGGCTGTAAGGCCCAAGGACACAAAGTCTTTTGGCTGTCAGGGTTGATTTTTTCCTGTCACCGATCACTGTCCTCCTGCCAGAGGTCACTGACTTCTCAGATCTGTTTGTGGAATCACTCACTTTATGATTTCCCAACCTATCTCAGTCCCAACAAATCTGGTTAGGAAAGACCTATATAGTAAACCATGTTAGCTGACCTGGCGTGTTTTCACTGGAATGGATGAGGGAGTGCTTGGATGAGCAGCTCAGCCATCAGACATGGGAAAATGGTAGCTCCTGGCAGATGGACAGAAAAGAAGGTGACTGTGGAGAGGCTTGTAGGAGGCCTGTAGGAGGCTGGCTGGCACAGGAGGTGTGTACCTGACCAAGAGAGACGAGCCCATGCTGGTTCTTCCCTATTTTGGTTTGTCTGTCCTTCAATTTGATATGGAAAACATCACTGTAAAAGGCGTTATTTGATTCCTTAGTCTTCTTGCTGTATCCATGTGGCTCTTGGCTCACAGTGGAAAACAAGAAGGGGTAGTGGAGAAATTGGTGCTCCTTTTAATGTTTTTGCTTTCAGATTTTTTTTTTTTTTTTTGGGAAGCAGAAGGACAGAAGACAGCTCTTCAGTCTTTTTGTGAGCAGGAAGGTCACAAGACAGTTGTTCAATCCTACCATTTTTATGGCCATCTGTCCATGCGTTATTGCCTTTGTCTGCAACATCGGCCATTTGCTCTTGAAATGGTGCCCCTCCATTCTCTTGTTTTGCTTTCTTACTGAGATTGCTCATCCACAAATACTTGGGTAATGCCTCTGTTGTTGCTTAGAGTAGGCAAATGAGATTAGTGGATGTGAAATGCATCATCAGAGCATGCAGCTCTACAGGGTACCAGCTGCCAGCACCTGGGAAGGCAGAGCATAGCCTTACACAGGGCATCCTGACCATCCAGTTCTACTCCCTGCCTTCACAGCCAAGAAGGCTTTGTATTTATTAATGTGAGGTGATCACTCCGGCAAAACAAGGCGGTGTTGGTCTGGTCACTTCCAACTTCGGCGACCCTGTGAGTCTGTGTACCGACTGCACTGTTTAGATAAGTTTGGGGCCCACGTACATTGTAATTTGATTTTGAACAAAGCAAATACAAACCCAACTGCTGGAACCTTTGTTTTCACTGGAAATCACACTCTTATCTATGCAGTATGAATGTCTGTCCTTCCTGCTGCTTAGGAGGAAAACGAAGGTGATATATAGTAAGGTAATAACAATACATTAACAGGAATCGGTTCATTCAAAGGGGTTAGCTAGGGGTTTGCTTTTATTTTAACTGTTCATGCATATTATCATTTTCCCCTTGAGGACTGGTTTGGGGAAAAAGATTGTGAAACCCTGAGCTAGTTCTCTCTTGTGCTGCAGCTTCATTAATATGTGCATAGCTCCAGAAAATGAAGTCTCTACTTCATACAAATATTCCCCATAAGAATTTTGTCTCTGTCCCTTTGGTTAGTGAGGTTTTAGTAACATAATTTTTCTGGGTTTTATTAGTACGAATTAGATAAAATTTTTTCTTCTAGGAACTCCACTCCTGAAATGGATTGATGAGAAGAGAATCTTTCCATTCTCTCAAACCTTGCTGTTAGAGAGGAAAGCATCCTATGAGTGTGAGCATACCCCAGAAGCAAAAAAAAGCTCTGGAAAGAAGCACATGAACAAACCAACCTCTGTAGTTTAACCATGTGACTCTTAAGTTCCTCCTTCTTTCTGAGGCCTCAACTACTGCAATTGGCAATGCTGTGGAAGGGGTAGCTCTTTCAGACAGCTGCTTCCAGGCAAGCAATGCCCTGGGAGAAGGACCAGACCTAAACTCTCAGCTTGGTAACTCAGTCTCCCGCCTGTACAGTTCTGCGGCAGCACTGTCTGCAAGATGAGGAAAAAAAAAAGCCAACCAACCCTGAAATCATCTCCCTTGTTCACACCATTCCAATTAAGTGCAATCAATTGCTCAATCAATCTTTTGCTCTTAATAAAGTCGGTTATCTTTTTCCTTCCAATTCCCCTCCAGGTTTTTTAACAATTGTTCAGACAGACACAACAAGCAGCTTTTGTAAAGGAAGAGTGTAGGCGTTTCCTTTGGCTGTTTTCACTTTCTGCCTATGATGATGTTATGCTCCGCACCCTCCCCAAATCCTAATCATATACAATGAATGTGCTGGGAGCCCATATATATATATATTTTTTTTCCAACTGGCACGGATTGAGTACCCTAATTTGACAGCAAAATCATGCCAAAATATTTGGGGGAGGGTGAGGGGCAGAGAGAGAGAATAGACATTTTGTCATCTTTGTGTTGTTGATGAGTCAGATCATTTAAACTAAGGAAAGGTTTAAAAAAGGGAAGGGAAGTGCTCTCCAGCCTTATCTACTCCAACATTAATTTGGGTAGAAGGTAGGAGTGGAGGAAGTCTGAGCGAATCTGTTCCTCATTCAAGTTGCCTTTAGATGGTTACCGTTGTCTGCAGGCTGAAAGAAGATGCGTTAAATTATTGCCCACCACTGAGTGACTGTGGCAGAGAGGGAGAGGCCCCACACATGCCCATTTTGGTTTTGTATGTGTGCAAAAGCCATGCATTCTTGACATGCATGTGTAAAAAAGACCAGCACTGGCTTCCATTGCATTGCTTCAACTCCCCTGCATTCCCTGTGGGAGGGAGACTGCGGTGTACCTGCACAAAGCACATTTATGCCTCAGTACACCTGTCCTTGATAGGTTTAACTCTCCTGTCTTAAAAAAACAAATAAACTGTCTTTAACTGACATAATCATGCAACTGTAAGGATTATCTGTGGGTCAGGCTGTGTCTGGAAGCAGAACTGGTTGGTCCCATTCAAAGTGGAAGAGAAGATCAGATGGAGCAGATACCAAGTAACTTAAGAAAAAGGAAAAAAAAAAAGATGTAGTCAGTTAGGAGTGACCTGAATGGGAAGAAGAGGTAAGAGGGTGTGGTACTGTGGAAAGTGCCAGCAGCACAGTCCTTACTTAAACTTTACTTAGAATTTCCTGTGTGTTGATTTTAGTGTAGGGACAGTCAAGTCAGGCCTATACAAGGGAAAGAGAGGGGCAACGTCTTGGAGATGGCGTCACCTCACTGTGAAATTAAAACAAACCAAGTTAGTGGGAAGCCTTGTGTCCTAGGGGAGCTGGTGGCAATTACATCACACGAGGGCACATTTACACTGCAGCAGCTCCTGCTCCTTGTCAGCAAACTCGAGTGAGCCTCCTGCTTGTGTGCAGTGCTGTGCGCCCTGGCTGCTTGTGCGCAGAGCTGGCTTCTCCAGTGGGTTTTGCAGACCATAGCAGCTCTGTGCTCCTGTGTTTATACTGCCATCAGTCACCCAGTAAGGGGATTTGAAGCTAGCTCAGCAGGGCCCATCCTACACGCAACTTCTGTGGTACAGACCTGCCCTGGGACATTAAAAAGTAGGTAAAACTCAGATGAATATGCTAAAGGTGGTAACAGGATAATGAGAGGGAAGTTCTATTCCACTGGATGGACCATTTTCAACTTTTTGAGGCTAACCCTGCTGGAAGGTGAAGAGGTGAGGAATAAATTTACTCATTTTATTATCACTGGTCACAGTCTCCAGCTGGCTCAGTTGCAGGCAAAAGCCTCCAGTGTAGCTCAGAGGAAGTCTGCTCCAAATGATCCCAAATGACAGTGTCTCCAAGGTGCTAGTATGGCAGTGGAGACCAGCTGGATATGGAGGTTTCTCATGAATGCCCCTTTGCTTGGCTTTAGGGATGGAGGAGCCATGCAGGAGCTGCTGTGCTGGTGGCAGGCCAGGAGACGATCTCCTTGCACTAGGGTGATCCTCCCTTGGCTGGGTCTTCCGGCCTTAGGGCTGTTTGCATTGTAAGGATGGCACAAAGCAGCCTTACTTCAGGGAAGGATTGGGGCCTGGGCCTTATCTCACTTTGATTATATTAAATAGTCTATCTGTCTGCCATGTTATTTACATAACTCTTATTTAAATACTTTTACATCAGACACACTGAATCATGAGACTGAAAGTCTAGACGATGCTTGCTAGGTTCAGCCTGCCTTTAACCCTCCTGTGTTGCCATTTTTCTTGTCCTTTCCTTCAGGATTATCCTGCTCTGCCTTTGGCCTGTGAGGGACATATGAAGTGCCTGGTGGTCCCAGGATTCCAGAGTGAGCAAAAAGAAATTGCTAGGGTGAGAGAGTGAGAGCACAGAAGGCAAATAGAGAGGAAGGGGAGAAGGCAGCAGGGAGCGGGGAGATGCAGTGAGTTGTTTGTCTGGTTTTACTAGGTCAGCTTTGAGTGAGACTGCAGGGCACATGGCTTAGAACAGACAAACTTAGGGCAGGACTTCACCCCTGGAACTTGCCTTCTGGCAGACACTGCCCTGGCCAGCTGCTATCAGAGATAATTTGTTTCAGGAGAGCAGAAGAAGGAGGTATAGTGTTACCTCACGCTAAGCAGGCTTATAGGTAGAGGCTAGAACCTGGGAATTGGGAGAGGGCAAATGGGATAGAAAAGACATTTGTTATTTTAGAGAAAAGCCAAGAAAGCCCATTCATTTCCCCAAGTTCTGCCCGCTCCCCTAAAAAAGCATTATAAATTACTAATAATTAATAAATGGCTTGTGTTACAGCATGCTCGATAATTTCATCTGTCTCTTCTTCTGAAGGCACATTCTAGGTTTTATGCCTCACTGTCACAAGCCTTGTTGTTATGATTTCATTATATATTGATTTTGATATATGTTTCCTGAGATACTTGGGTGCACTGGAACCTAATTTCTGCTTTGGAAATAAGGAAGACCGAGGCTTCTGGTTCCACATTTTCACTTCCTTACGAAAAAGGTTTTGTCAAGGTCTGTTCTAGCCCCAGATTCTGCTTCCAGAGACCTTGAGGATGTCAAGGCTGAGATGGAGCAGCACTTCCACCTAGTGGTCTGCACAAATTAAGGCAATTTCTCCGACCTCGGGGCTCCCAACTCCGCAACCAAGTCTTGAAGTTAATCTCTGAAACCGTGAATCTTGTCCTAATATGAAGGAGTGGGTTGTTCACATTCCAGAAAGAATAACACAGTAATCCGGGTTTTATCTGTATGTGCCAGTCATTTTTTGGGCTTAGTTCCGTGGGAATCGATGTTATTCGTTAGATCACAACTTCAGGGATGGTGTGACAGCAAGGGGAAGCAGGGAGAATCGTGTGTTCCTAAACTGAAGAGCAATGCAGTGCATACTATGCTATGCTTACCATGTGCTGGGCACCCACCTATGCACCCCACAGCCCTTTACACGTCTGTATTCACTCTTGCTTTACAGCTGGAGAAAACAAGACATGAGGGAGTATGGCAGATACTTCAGCAAATACTGTCCCTTTTGTATCCTCGTTTTTGGGTGCTGCATGTGGACACTGTTCTCCAGGGAAGCTGAGCAGTGAACTGAAGTCAGTAAGGATTTAGAGCACATATGGATGGAGCATGGCAGAATCCTGGTCTGTGGGATAGTGTTACAATGTAGGTAAATAACTATCACAGCACCAACCACAGTAGAGTACAATGTAATGCCAGAGGAACCTTAGACCCTCTGAAAACCAGACCTAGTGTCTCAAGCCAAGCTCTTAGGGAACAGAAGCCTCTTCATCTCATGAACAAATACTTCTGAACAAGTTAAAGGGGCCAAGCTGAGGATTACTAGGTGGGGTTAAATCACACTGACAGGCCTGTCGGTAGCAAAAGCCCTATAAACTTCTAAAGGGAAGGCTCAGGTTTGCTGTCTCTTACTGCCATTGCCAAGCTGTGCTGCCTCCTTTCAGCAGCTGTTGTGAAAGAGGAACTTGCTGTTCTACAAGGGCTGTTTCCCAACAAGGAGGCTGAAAGGGTGGAATTGTTGTTGTGAAGACTGGGGAATTACACATACACACACAGAGGCACACATAGGCGCACGCACGTACCCACACCTCCTCTGATTCCTGTGGAGGGAAGTTGTGAGTTCAGAAGTGAGGTTCAGAGCAGCTGAGGTGATTCTGCCATGAATGGCAGTATGTGATTGACATCTCTGGGCTGATTCAACATCCAGGCATGATATGAGGTGTGTTGAAGTTATTTTAAGGTGCTGTGGCCTGCCTTAGGGTATCCTGAAATTCTGACACCCTGCCAAATACTTGACTCCCTGGGGGAGGGGGTGATCTTCTGATAGCCACACCCTCTCGATTGGCTGCCCAAATGCAATTATATTAAAAAAAAAAGTCTTTATTGACAGCAAAGAAATGAACGATTTTTACTGGAGGAACACACAGGTCATTGTTCCTCTTCTGCTGTGTGACTCATCCAGATCAAGCTGTCTGTTTAGTGTATCTACTAATGCAGTTAACTTGGAAAACCTAACCCATAAGGGCTTCTTTTGTTTCCTAAAAAACAATCGCTGGATGCCTTTTGAAAATTTCAGATTTTTTTAAGCCCTGACGTGTTTTGGAACGAGAAGAGCACAGGCACTTTCTTGGCAAATCTTCCATAACCTTTTCTGTTCCGCCCTGAGACAGTACCTTCTTTTACTGGGCTTGCAACAGAAGTGCTTTACACCTCCGAAGAGAGGAATCTTAATGGTATGCCAGTGAGCTGAGTGAGCCTTAAGGCTGGCATAATGTCACACCTTATCATTAGATCAGGCCCGAAATACGTCCCTGAGGTCCAGACCCTGACCATGACCTCCCTTGACCCAATCGATCAGCATTCAGTCGCGATCTTCCTGGGACAGGGGCAAGGTGCCAGCCAGCCTTTGCCCCAGTCTCCCCTCTCCCCCCAGAAACATAACGCTTGTGCTCGAGCTCCTTGTGTCACAGAGGTGGCTGCAATGCCAGGACAGGAGTATCGGGGATGCAGATCCACCCCTGCCATTCTTTTCTGCCTGTCCATCTGTTGCACAAGGGAACGAGATTGCAAGAGCCCATTGCCTCCCCCAGCCAGCTCCCTGCGCGGCCGCCTGCGTCCTGCTCCTTTGGCGCTGCAGAACTGCCCCATGTGCAATGCAGCTGGACAGGGCTCTGCCCACAGAGGAAGCACGATGCTCATCCTGAAACGCAGGAACTCTTCTGAGTGTCTTGTTCGGAACCAAAACCCTTGGATTTTGTTTCATTTTTGTTTTGTTTAAGGTGGCTGGCTGTTAGCTCCTAAGTTCTTTCAGATGAGGTTTTAATCAGAAATAGGCTTTATGCAAATAAATATACTACCCCAAATTAGAAAGAAAAAGTACTTCAGACAATGCACTTATCTCAGTACTGCTTGGGTAGTTGAAGCAGCTGCAAGAAAGCTAATAGCAGGGTTGAAACCAGACTTGCCAGCAATTTCATTCTTGGCCAGACAGTCAATTTTTTCATGCTTTTGTCTGGCTGTCTCTTGGTAGGGCTGCACAAGAAGACCAGTTTTACTTTATTTCATTATTATATGTATATTTTTCTGCTGAATTCATCTATGACTGCCATAACTCAGTGGCACCCTGTTTCCAAGGAAGCTTGAGTGACTGGATAATGAAGACAAATCGTGATTCCAGTAAAAAAAGAAAATTCTTCTCTTCTGTGTAGCCCAATCCCAATAATCTGCTTTTGCCAACCTGTCCCTATGAAATAAAAAAGAGGCATTCATTTGTACTGCCTGATTTTCCTCTGTGTACAGTGAAAGGATTTTTTGTTGCAGTCTGTCACTCTCGTGTGCACTCTCTAAACAGCCTGTGCCCCCTTCCACTCCAGGCAGTACGGAGAGCAGTTATTTTTAATAGAACCCATTTAACATACCTATGTGTTGCTTTGTAGCAGAGCTCACACTCTCTGGACTTCGCTGCCGCTGGGATCCTCCTCTGGACAAAGGTGATGTGTCTTAGAGCGTCTTTGGCTTGGCAGGAAGGTTTATTAAAATACCACAAGTTCAGACAATGCTGGTTACGAGGAGTGCACAGTGCATTGTATGTGGGAGGACTGGCGCAGAGTTTCCAGTAAAAATGAAGTGACTTAGAAAACTCTTCTTCACCCTGGCACATCCCAGGGAGCGTATTCTGTGTCTGTGTGTCTGGTGAAGCCTGCTCGCACTCGGTGCACAATGTGTGCTTGTACATGTCTCACAGAAAATCTTGGGAATCGTTTAGCTCCTTGCTTGCGCACAGCACAGGTTTCAAAGTGTCCCAAAGTGTATTCTTTTGTGTCCAATGAAAGCCTGTCTCAGACTTTAAGCACAGCAGGGGCCATAGTTTCAGCTGCTGTAAATCAATGAAGTCTCAGGGAAGCCGGTGGGGCTCTGCCATTTTACACCATCTGAAAGTCTGGCCCTTGCCTGTGCCCTCTACTCAGCCCTGAAGATGTGGGCAGCAGAGGCAGGAGGCAGCACCCCACGTAATGACAGCCTGTGGAGCTGTAGCACAATGCCCGCAGTGAGCCGCCAAGTTAATGCAATGCTGTTTCATCATCTGTCCAGGCAAAATGAGGACACGATATTGCGAGACACTTTCGGGCTCTTGCCACAAGCTATTTTACATGTCTTAGAGTCTTCAGCTGTCACATGAGTGGAGGTCTCAGCCTTCTTTTTTGGTGGTGATAAAAGCTGTTTCTGATTCCCTTTCTCTGGCTACTATGCATTTCACAGGACAAAGTAGGTTTCCTCTACCTTTTATTAGTTTGGTTTCTCAATGCTACATTTGAGTTCCAGTTAGGCCCAGGACCTTTTTGTGATTTTGGCAGTAATGTTCCAAAAGGTTGATGAGGGGCTTGCACAAGAAGTGCCTCAGAAAGTGGGAGTCAGTACCTTTGAAGGATTGAAGGCACTTTGCACCAGCCAACCTCTAGTCCTGTTCTTTTCAGTAATCTTATAGGACTTGATTTCATGGCTGAACGTCTTCTGTCTCTTGTCAACTTTGAATTCATAGTTTGAATGATAGTTCAAAGTATGCATCAATTTTGAGTTAAAAAATAACACAAAGTAAAGGAGGAAAGCATTTTCAGCTTCATTTACTCAAAAAGATGGATTAAGATTTTTTAAACTTCATAGACACCTTGTAGGTCATTTTCCAGGTGGGTGAAGTCTACATATAAGGTGTCTAGTGATAATTTAATGGAGCTATGCTCACTTGTACCTGCTGGCACCTCTCTCCCTTATTATTTTCTGCTTTTGACCCATAGAACTCTATGTGGAATGGGATCTGACAACCTGATACATTAGGTGTTTGTCTGTGCTCCAGGAACCCACCTTTTGATAATACTTCCCCTATCTCTTGAGACCTCTGTTGAGAAAAAATATAGTTACATTTGTGAGCTGCTCAGGAATCAGGGTGACTAGTCTGTCGTTATAAGGTATTGTCTGCTTTTGGTTGCATGTTAGGGGTCTGGGTGACTTTTTCCTTCATTAGGGCGTCTATTGGACAGGACACAGACACGTGAGTCAGAGAACTCAAGGACTTTCTGTCCCTATCTGCTATTGAAGCCAAAGACAGCTCTGAGTGAGGCTGTGAGGCTGTAGGTACAAGTGCTGTTTTCAGCTGGAACGCAAGTGCCCTGAGCACTTTGAAAACCCCATTCTGTGCCTGAGTCAGCAGTGCAGCATTTGGCCCGTGGTTAGGTAACTACTCACTGATCCTGTTGCCAGCTGCAAGCAGACAAACCCAAAACTTGCAATCTGGGCTGTGATTTCACTGGTGTCATGTCAGTCTGAAATCGAGATTAATATGACTCTGTTTCAGATACCAAAATGTCTTCCATCACCTAGAGATGCGCAGTGATCTTCAGCAGGAAAGGAGGATATCAGTGACTAGGAGCATTGAGGCATTTCTCTTTATTCATTTGTGCCAGTTGCATTTGAAATAGTGGTGGATAAAGGCAAGCAAATAGGATCCTGGCAGCACAGCAACTGCTTTCCTGAGCTTATAAGCTAGGAGAGAGATGGAAATATCCTGACCTGTAAATGGTGCAATAACAATAAGCGGCAAAACAGTGAGTGCATGGACGTACTGCAGGGGGAAAGAAGTGGTAGAGCCCCATCTGTAGCATGGGAACCTCAGTCCACACTTAGCTCAGCCACTTCCCTCTCTGAGGAGTGAACTCAGCTCAAGGACGATGTTTGGAAATAAGAGTAAATAAAGGAGAAGACAGACATGGCAGGTGCTGCTTTGAGGTCTCAGGCTTGCTCATCTTCTCCTTTCCCTTTTCTTTGGGTCTCTTAAAAGAGGTTACGTCCCTTGCCCCCACTGGCGCTGCCTCTGTGTGCCTCCCTTTCCCTGCCAGGCTGAGCAGATTCCAGGACTGCTGTAAGCAACCTGAGGACAGTCTGAGTTGGACGCAGAAAGTGTCAGATTCTAGGTGCATTTTCCTTCTCCCCCATCTGCTTTAAATCCTTTTCTTCAGTCATTGCCACCGCCTGAGCCACTACTCCAACTGTGGGAATGAGCAAGTCAGGATTGTGTTATTCGTGCTGCCAAGTACTACCAGCCCTGGGCAGGAACAGGGAGGAAGGGGAAGGACAAGCCCTGGTTTTCTGGGGTCTGCTCTTGTCCTTCCCACATCTCTCACAGCCTCAGCTCCTTTGGGAGCAGCTACAGTGGCCTAAGGAGGCCCAGTAGTGGGAGGTAAGGTTAGCAGTCTCTCTAAAAGACCAGATGAGACTCTAAAAGGTGGCAAAGGAGATGTGTGAGAGCAGCAGGGCTCAGGCATAGCTGCCTGCCTTGCACTTCCTTTCCTTGCAACCTCCACCCACATGTGGTGGGAAGGTGCAAGAGGTGGTGCCCCAGGAAAGCTGTCCTGCAGCTGGGGACATACTGTGTTAATAACTAGGATGCTGAGCAAAGAACTACATCTATGGAAGATGTTGCAATTTTGAACTGCAGATTGCTATCTACCTTCTGAACATCCCTCTCAATCTCCTGGAAGATTTGCTGAAGTAAAAGCTTCTCGAACCATTTCATTCAAATGAGCTGGTTTAGAAAGACCCTGTAATTTAAATCATTTGAGCTCCTTGGGT
This sequence comes from Eulacestoma nigropectus, assembly GCA_013397775.1. Taxonomy (NCBI): domain Eukaryota; kingdom Metazoa; phylum Chordata; class Aves; order Passeriformes; genus Eulacestoma; species Eulacestoma nigropectus. The sequence continues at coordinate 24,051 of VZTE01004781.1, forward strand.
GCAATGTGCTAAGGATGCCTGAGGACTCTCTTAAACTAAAAGACCTGTGGCTGTTAGCAGTGGCATGTAGATTAGGGGAGTGGAGACTGCACCTTTTGTGGATGGCACAGGTGGGGCTGGAAGAGGGCATTGGCCAGAATGTTTGTAAAATCAGACTCAGTTATGGATCTACGTCTCCTTTTGTGATACTAGTCTTATGCAGGTAGACAACTCTGCTTTTGAGAGAATCACTCATGAACTACAGTGAAGTGAGGAGGATGAGGGCTGTCATTTCTCTCTGCCATGTATTTTGTTCCATGTGTAACTCTGCAGACATGAGAGGAAAGATTTTTGTCCTTAACATATATATATATATCCAAAGCTGCATTCAGCTGCTTCTAAACTTCAGTGGGGTTAGGAAAGCAAATTCTGAATGTCATTCGCCAAACCATGTCAGTAAAAACATATTTACACTGAGAAAGATGTGTGGGTGAAGCAGTCTTGAAGAACCTGAGGAAACTTCAGAAGTAACCTTAAAACCAAAGAAATTCAATTGAAGAAAGTAGTCAAGTATATTTTCATACCTATCTCAAGCAGAATTGGATGAAAGCAAAAGTGCTGATGGATTTCATCTCACCTTGGGGAGATCAAGTGGGAAGAAAATACTCACTATGTATCTTTCCACCTTCCCAGAGAGAGGATACCATCCAAACCTTTTCTAGTTCTGCGGTTGCCACGTTTTGGAATGCTGTTGTATCATTATACAGATGGAGAAAAGTCAGATGCTGAGACTCAGTCTGTGCTAATAAATCCAAGTAGGCCTGGCAGCCTTCTTTGGCCCTGGAAGGTGACAGTCCATGCTAGTACACTGCTAGCACATTCTCAGGCATGAGCATGGCCCATTGCAACTGATACTCTCTCCGAACAATTTTTCGGTCTGGTCTGGCAACAGAAGTGTGCCAGGGACCATACCCAGTAGGTGGTTTGCTGGCTGCCACTTCATTTAGGAGGCTTATTCACTAGCACACTGTTCTCCAGCCTCTCTCCCACCGGCCTGGAGGTTTGTTCCCTATGCCGTAATTAGGACACTGTTATGGACACAGCCTGACTATCACCCAGCATGGGGTGTACACGTGCCATGCTGGAATTCAGCATGGAGCATGTTAGCTCTTTGATGGCCTGGGAGGATACCTTAGTAAAGCTCCTGGACATTCACGCTTCGTTACCTTGGAGAAGGAAGAAATGAGACAAGGGGGGCAAAGCCTGCTGAGGTGCGTCTTGGGAACACACTAACAGGGTGTAGAGGTGCCCAAAGCCTCAGTGTGTTCAGTTGGCTCTTGCCAACTTAAGATCCTTGCAAATGAGTACAAATCCTAACCGATTCACTGAACTATGAGAAGAGGAAATCACAAGTGAGTGAGTTTTCCGTGGTACCATCTCACTCCTAGTGGTTTTTCTACAGGCATGGAATACTTTGTCCATGACACAAGTTGGAGGCTTGACTGTGTCACGTCTGCTTAAGCAACTCAGGACAGCTTGTGGAGAATATCCGTCTAGGGAGGTTAAGTTCAAGATTTCTATCCAAAATGTGCTAAGGTACTTGAATCATGCCTTGACTCTCATGGCAGCATTCTGAGATTTTGACATGATTTTTGTACTTTCATGATCTTAACATCTCCAGAATTGTATTGCTATGTTTACTGTGCAGAGTATCTTTAGGGCTGCAAGATAAAAACCCTTGTAGTATTCAGAGGTGCGATGGTTTCCAGGAGTGCTTGGTTGATTGTGAAGTCAATGTCTGGGACAGGAATCTGGGAGTGTTTTGGTAAAAAAAAAAGGCCTTGTAATTACTTTTGTCCTGCAGACTCAGAGAGCAGAAGAGGAAAGATCAGGATGTGCCCAGGGATTGTGATAGAGACAGGGACCCTGTGAGGGTGAAACGAGAGGGAAAGAGAATAAGCGTGGGACAGGAGCCGCTGCAGCATTGACACTGGAAGGGGAGGACAGGGAAGACAGGGGACTATGAGCTGGTGATGGTGAGCCAGGGACAAATAGTAGACTGCAGCCAGAGCAAGGAAGTTTCATAGACAATTTATGGCTCAGATATTCATTTGATGCCTGTCTGGTGGCCTTCGAGCTGGATATGGGACAGAGTCCATTGCCCATGCACACCAGCTGTGATATGCTGGATTCTCTCCAGCTAGGCAGTGGCTCACAGTACTCAGTGCCTCTTACCCAGCCTCTGCAGGTCTCTGGGACTTTGCAATGGCTCACAGTGCATGAGCTCACAGTGCTGAGGAAAGCTTTTCTAGCAGAGAGGCTCAATTCTGCATCCGGCACATACACAGACCAGTCTGTAACACACAAACTCCGCCACGGGTCATGCTCCTGAGCTACCTCATGCATGACAGCTACCTTTGTCTAGCTATCTCCTCTTCTTTTGCACATGCAAATAAATCTGGGTTGCAGAAAACTGTACTTTTTCAGAAAGCCATGATTTACGTACACAATGGAGCAGCACAGAGCATTGCAGAATATCTGTGGTCATCAAGTAGATGAACTCAATTCTTCTCATTAGGCTGGAGGGGCAAAATGACCATGCAATAGTGCTTTAAGTTTTTCCATCATTTGTATTCTTTCCTGTTCAGTGGTAGGTGCTTTTCCCCTGCTGTGATCTCCACGTCTCTATGAATTTCTACAGCATTTGATATACTGCTTTAAGAATGGACAATCCATTTTCTGGATACAAGGTATTACCATTGTCATTCCGTGCAAAGTATCTTCCAAGGTAGCACTAGGTTATCCCGATGTGAGGAGTAACCAGTCTGCTTGTTAACATATGTAATTATAAATTGTATCATTTGGATACTGCTTATCTAATTCTCAAATCCTTCTCAATTGATTTCCATTTTCCCTATAAATTTCTTGTTTTCTTTCGTCTCCCCTAGTCTGGGTGTCAACTGCTAATATAACTAATGATTTTTTCTACTCCTGTTTCCAGATAACAGCTGAAAATGTTAAACAAACCAGAGCTCTGGCAGGACCCTGCTGGACAATTCCTCCAAACACATCATCTTACAACTCCGATAAAAGGATCTGTTGGATTTTCTTTTGGATGAGATAGTTCATTTGTATTTGCTGCATGTTAACTTGAGTAGAAAGCACTGAGATCTAAACAAGGTAGATAAATCACTCCAATGAAGCTAGTTTCAAGAAAGAGCATTATGAAAAATAGAGAGACATGGACAATCTGCACTGAATGAGGACTCTGTTTTGACTTGGGTGGTGCTAACACAGTGTGCGTTTGCAAGTTATTGAGTAACAGGCAGTAGGAACTGCTGGGCTGTGAAGACTCTTGTATTGCCCTGTTTGTTAGTAAAGAGATGGAAAGGATTGCTCTGAGACATCTCTTCTTGGGCTGACTGGTGCATCCAGAAGAAAAAAGGGAGTGAGAAGAACAATACCCATTTGCCCATTCACAAAATTTGAATGCAGGCTTTTATTTGGGTTTGTTTTTGACTCTCCCAAACATCATCAGTTGACGTATTTTCCACTGCCGTTTAAAAATCCTGCTTTGTAATAATAAGATTTATAAAAACAATGAACAAGACAGCAAAAATATATTAAACAAATAAATCTGGTGGATTAAAAAAAGTGAGGCAGTGCCCATACTCTGTCTTCACCTCGCAGTTCAAAGCCAGTGCTGGGTGCCTCAACAGGCTGCTCGAATGGAAGTCACGAAGAGCACAGATTGCTTGGCAGAGCATCCGCTGCACAGAGGTTCATCTCTCAAGTTTGACCCTCAAATCCTCCTTTATCCATGTAGGTCTCCCTGCATTTTGCCTGCTGGCAGACAAGCCGCCTTTCGTTAGTGCCTCCATTCCCTTGTAATTGTGTCCCTTGCTTTGGGCCTGATCCAGGGCCAACAGGAAGACTTTCACTGGCTCCAGTCAACTTTTGGAGCACCGTCTTTGAAAGGAAAGGCTGGCAAAAGGGCCGTGCAGAGAGCTATGAAATGCTCTTGCATGTTCTCTTTGAGCCTAATGGTGCTCTGTGCTCTGAAATGTTCATGTATGAGTGTAGGGTAGAAAAGGAAAAAGGAAAAAAAAAGAAGAATTGCTAAGCCAGGAGAAAGAGGGCAGGGGAACCTGATCCTGCAAGAACTGGAGTGCAGCTGCATAGCCTTAAGCGTTATTGTGCGTAGTAGCAAAAAAGGGGCCCAAAAGGGGAACGCTTAACTAAGTACCTCAGCAGCACTACAAGATGCTTACATTAATGTCTCCTCAGACATGCCTGCTGTGAGGCTGGGTGGGAGCATTAAGGGATCCGGAGATTTAATGCTTTATGTTGAAAAGGACCAAAACAAGCATTTAACTTGCACCTGCACACGAGCCCCCGCTGGGGCTGGCATGAATACATTCCTAGCATGTGTGATGCTGCATGGCCGTGGCTTTTTGTGGGCCAGTGGATATTTTCTGGGCTAGCAAACACCATATTTCTTAAGTCGTGGGGGTGATAACATGAATTGCATTATATGAAAAAGGCATTCCAAAAGAAGATAGACAACAGCATGCTGAAGTCTGATAATAACGTGCTAGAAAAACACTTCTTCTGTACCATCAGTAGTGATGGAAAGAAGCAGGACTTCAAAGTGATCAACAGTAAATATTCTGGAATCAATATTAGTCAACTGAGATTTTGCATGGAGCCAGGGGATTTCAGCAACATGATAAGCAGGAACATTTTTCCTCAAGTGCAGCCCAGGAATTTGAATTGCTCTTCAGGGATGCCATCTAATATTTTGTTCCTTTTCAAAGTAGGAGGTGCAGCTACATACAGATGCAGAAAGGAGAGGGTGAAGCACATCCACAGGTAGGATCTCTGCATCAGGCTTACGGTATATCTGGGTGTACTAGGGCTAAGCTGTACATCTCTATTTGTTGCTGTCTCCCAGTAAAGAGAACCTCTCTGCAAATGATAATCAGGGCCTTCCTAGTAACGGACCCAAGACAGAAATTTTGAACAGCACGGCACATCTGAGTTCCTTACAGACTGAACCTAAACTGGACTTTTCCCATTCTGGGTTCAAGAAAGGCAGCTGGGATGCTTGAAGGCAGCTGTCATGGACGGCAGGAAGAGCAAACTTCCTTTCCTCAGACTGGGGGCTCACATGGTCCTTAGCCCAAGGGTATAATGAAAGCTGGAGGAACTGCACTGAAAAACGTGATGATGTGGAAGGTTTTGCTGACGAAGAAACATTTGACTGTGAATGAAGTCCATAGGGAACCCAGAGTTAGGCTCCACAGAAAATGAGGGAAGTCAAGCAGATATGGAAAAGAGAGGTAAAGAAATAGCCAAAGATAGTATCTAAAAGGGGGAGGAAAAATACAAGTATTAAGTCAAGGGGAAGAAAAATGAATGAAGATTTGGAAAGGAAAGAACCTTGAATTAATGGTTACTCCTGGGTGCTGTCATTTTATTCCATTTTCAGTCATTTTCAGTCAATTTACGTAATGCTGAATTGCCTGTCTAGAAAAAATGTACAGCTTTTGGAGGCTTTTTTTTATATTAACCTATGTTTGAAATTGAAATTAATGTTTCATTGGCTCTGTTATTAGGATGCTTGTATTTGACACATATCTTCAGGCATTGTCAGCAGACTTTATGATAATGTTTTTGTGGCGTGCAAGTGTGTGTGTGTGAGAGACAGAGAGAGACACAGAGAGAGAGAGAGAGGGAGGAGGAAGAGGAGAAAGTGCAGCTTTTCCCAAATGGGGGTCATGACCCAAAAGCTTAGTAGGTCAGAGTTGAGAATTAAAAAAAAAAAAGTTTCCTCTCTTTCATGGAGTGGGGCCCGCATGAAAGCATGGCTGGTACACAGTCTGCTTCTGCCCTTGATTTTCCTGTTCTCTGGAGGGTTGTTTACCACCTACGCTAGAATGAAAAATGCGAAACTTGGTAGCTCATTACAGTTTAGGTGATGGGATGAGGACATTTTTCGCAATGGCAGGAGTCTTTCTGTGGCAAACAGGTTGCTTCTTGAAACATGCTTCAAAGTGCAGCTGTGCCCCTCCACAGCGCAGTGCCGCCAACTCTGTCACGGCTTCGCTGTGCAGCACTGGTGCCTTGGTCATTGACTGTGCTGGCACAAGAAAGGCAACTGCATGAGGTCTTCTGCCTTAAAAGCAAATGATGTCCCCACAGCTTGATTAGTGGAAGAAATTTTTAGAGCTCTGGTGGTAACAAGGGCAGTAGGGGCTTTGCAAAGCTGGGGAGAGACACACACATGTTGGGAGCCCATCTGGCAGCCAGAGGGCAATTTCCATACATGTGCCAGCCACTGCCTTCCCCGTGCTACTTGCTCCAGCAAATTCTGGTATTTTTAAACAAATGCAGATTTTGCAACGTTTGAAGTAAGGATTGAAACAAAGGTCTGGAGGCTGGACATTCAAAATATTGTTGTTTGAATTGCCTAAATAAGAGTTCAGTTGCTTATTTTTGGCACACTATTAAGCTTGCTGGAGTAACCTAGCACAATCTCTGAGCATGCGAGAACTAATGTGGTGGTTGTTTGTTCAGAAGTATGTATGTAGCTTCCAAGAAAGCCAGCAGGGCTGCACATGTGTGTCTGCGGGAAAGAATTCCCATCTCCCATGTAAAACACATAATTCTTATACATTCACTGAAGAGACAATCCACCATTCCCTATCCATCAAAATGTTTTGTGCTAAGTGGTGGGAAACAGCCTGACAGATGACAGGTGATTTAAAACTTCTTTGGTTGAAAACTGATGGCTATTCCAAGCAGGCTACAGTGTGCCTCAGATGCTGATGCAAGACATAAGCATCTGACCCATCTAATAAACATGAAAAGGACATGATATGTGAGCCAGCAGTGAATGCAGCTTGTGGGTCACACCTCATGCCAGGCGTCTCACAATGAAGCCAAGTCTGCAGATCTGAGCAGCCCTTTTCTGGGCTGACCAGTGGATAATGTGTAAAAAGGGTGTAGTGGGACATGTTTAGTGCTTCACACATATATCCTCTTGGTGCAAATAGATATCTACATTAGACAGACTTGATGGTGGTTAGGTGCCTCATAGTAGGAGGGAGCTGCCATAGTTTTGCCTAAATCCCTTCCTCCTCCCCCACCCTCCCACTGAGTTTGGATTTATTTAACTGATGCAAGCCTCAATGACACCTTGAGTGAGCTTTAAGTGATTGCACCTTACTTTGCATTGCAAGGGCCTGGAAGCACCATGATTCCATAACTCAGCAGAAGGGAGCAGATCTTTCCCCTGGAGACACAGCAACCTTCTTCTGAGGTGTATTATCTTTTTTATCTGCTCTCAACAGTTCTCTTACCATTGGTGAAATACATTCTTCTTTTGGTTTAAGTAAATGGTTTAAAGTGATTTGCTTGTTTAGGATCATTTATGCTAATCTGAAGTAGCCATATTTCTACACAAAATATCACCTAACAACTTCTTCATAGGTTTAATGGAAACTCTTTATAAAATAAGGCTGTAAGTCAAATTAAAAATCTCTGGCAGCAAATATGCGTAAACCTGTCAATAGCACTGTGCAAACAAGTACTTTGTTGCCTTTCATAATACAATAAAAAAATACTCACTTTTAAAGAACTGTAACAAAATTGAAGGCTTCAGGACAAAGTGAGTTGGAAAACAATCCATGATGCCTCTGAGAGGAAATACTTTTATTTCTTTAAATAAAAGGGAGAATGAAAAATGTCATACAGCTTGAAATTGTGAATAGAAATTGCAGAAAATTACGATGTGAGTGTATGCATTTGTTGGTGTTGACTCAGAGAGGTCTTTTGGCTCTTCAGTGGCTTACAGCTGGAAAATGTTTAGAGATAGGGAGCCTTGTTATTAGTTTCTCCTATCATGTCTCATGGGTAACATCAAAAATACAACATGGCTTTATTCCCCTTTGTCACTCCATTAGATTTTCATTTAAACTTCCATCTTACCATGAGCTTTAAAACAGAGCCTTGATTTGCATATTCTCCTTGTTCTCCTGTACTACAGCAAAAGCTGTGAGAACCATTACAGAAACGCAAACACGGGTTTGAATTATGGCCATTTTTAGATGATTCAATTAGCTGCTAATAGGTGTTCACAGTGGTATGTTGTAATGGGAAGTCAGGTTGTAGTTAATGGTTACCATAAGTTAGAAGGGTGTTAAAAACAGCCATCCTGTTTGGCTCAGCCATACAATCAGAGCTCTGTCTTCCAAGTTAGCATGGCATACTGAACAGGCAGGAACCTGGGCTTTAGCTGGTAATTTTATTGCTTTCCCTCTAGTGCTCAGTCGATATGAATAGGAATGGCTCTGTGGAACTGTGCAAAGAAGAGCCCAATTAACCCCTGATGATCCTCTGGAGGAATTTTGCATCCCTGTAGGGTGCTTGTTACTGCAATTATGTTTTCCATTATGGATTTTCTCTGGAATGTGCAACCCGCACACAAGAATCAGATAGCAGTGAGCATAACATAGTTCATCACAAGCATGAAGAATGAACTCGTTGATGGCTTGGAATATTAAAATACAGTAGCCAGAGCAGAAAGTTAGAGAAATGGAAAGGAGACTCCTCATCTGATCTTTCCATCTGTGCTACATTTCAAAGATAATTTCACTATTCTGTCCAAACACGTGCTACTGTGTTACAGAATGTTCTTAGTCAGGATATTAAGTGACACACGATTATGAAAGGAATGGATATTACATGAAAAACACAGTGTATAGACAAATATATGGGGGTATTATCCATTGCAGGCACATTCACATATCAGCATGTATAAATATAGTGGGGGCGTGACTTGCAATATGTCTGGTACTGAATCTGCTGATCCTACTAATTAATATTTATTTTTTGTGTTACAACAGCATCCAGAGATCTCAGTTAAGGTTCAGCTGAGCTTATTGCTGCACATGTATAGCAAAAGGCAGGCATTGGCCCAAACAGCTTCCAGTCTTTCCAGATGGCATAAATGAACAGGAATGGAGACAGGAGCAAAAATTTAAACTTAGCCAAGGGAGTGCCAAGCTGAAAGTGTGATCCTCAGGTCTGGGTGAGGTGTCTGAACTTCACAGGTGATATGCAGAAGGAATAAGGCATTCAAAGCAAGGAATGGCAGCAGTTACATAGCACTATGCCAGCTAGCTGGTAAAATGTGGGGAAGGTTTATTCCTCAGACAATCCTTTTTCCCCAGGCAGGATTAAGAGCCTAGAAACCTTTTCTGCAGCCAAATATCACAGCCGTGTCCCTGGATGTGAGCTCCAGCTGAGGTTAGATGACAGCTGGCTGCAGGCACAACCACTGCTGGAAAACCTCTGAACTTGCATCTCTCAAATGAGCACCCAGGGGTGAGAGGGTATCTTCAGCAGATGAGAGTGATGTTGTCTCTCAGCTCAGCCAGTGCATTCCACCCCGGACAGCATAATGAGGAAGACTTGGAGACCAAAGAGAGGAGATTGGAAGCTCCAGCTCCCCATCCCAACCCAGCTGTGCTCATCCTCCCTCATTGCAGACATCTTTCCTCCCCCACTTCCCATTACTGGAACACAGTCCTTGGGGCAGCCTACTGAAAACGAGTGGAGGGCCTTACAAACTGGAAAACATGAATATTGAAATAAAAAGTTAGTGAGTGAATATGCCAGAGGCAAGAGGAGGAAGACCGAGCAATGTGCCTGAGAGGCAATTTAGCAGGGAGGGGCCAGGCCTAATTAATCTCTAGGATGAGGAGGTGGGTCAAGCGACAAGTATAGCACTGAGCATGCCTCAGGCTGAGCATCGCTTTCAACACCTGGCTTATTAATATTCAGAGAGTAGTGGCGCTGTGTATGGGGAAAGACTGGGTTTGGGGTGTGGTGGTGATTTTCTCTTCTTCCTTCCTTGAGCAAAGATGTCCCATGCAGCCAGACCAGCATAGCTCTTCAGCTTAAGAGGCAGCCATGGCAGGGATTCTAGTTGCACCATCGCAGGCTATGAAGGGATTGACTGTACTAGGTGGGAGTGCTGCTCTAATACAGAAATACTTGTTAGGGACAAAGAGGGGAAAAACTCTTTTAGTTCTGGACCACAATCCTGACATTCAAAGCAGGATGGCTTATATTGCTAGTTGTAAGTCCATGAGGCTCTGCCACAAAATAAGCTGAGACGAGATCATCTGTTTCCACTGGAAAAAATAGATTTGAGATGCACGGTTTTAGAAAAGTGCTGGCCTTTCTTTAATGTGTCACTCCAAAGGTATTGCAGCTGTGAAAGTAGCTGCTATTTCTGCTGACCCTGCTTGCCTGGATCAGTGTTTTAGGCATGAACAACCTATGTGTATGCAGACTTGCTCACTTTTTGGTTAAAAAAGAAAGCTGGTCTGGAACATGTTGCATCTCCTCAGGCTCTAAAAGTGGAAGGTAGAAAGAAATGGGCTAAAACGCTGAAACAGCAACAGCAAAGCCCCCATGGACTTGCAGCCATCAGCATGAATGAGCAGACAGAATGAGATTTTAGCAGTAGCTAAAAAGCCCTTGCCCACACGTAGAAATGGGAGAAGTTGACAGATCATTCTGCCCACTCACTGGCCCTGCTGTGATGCTGCTTCTTTCTAAATTTTTTAATGTGGGGGCTCAAGGGCTTGCTGCTTCATCTTAATGTCACTTAATATGGCTCTTAAAGATTTGGAAATGCTGTTGCAGCTTTCAGGGCTGGTTAAAATACAGCCTGGAAGGACTTCATAAATGCATTTGGAAATTTTTGGAACAATGCCTAAGGAGGTAGTTTAGCTCTGTGAATGTTGAGAGACCCACTCACATTTTGGAAAGCTCCACAACTGGTTTCAAGGGGGATATTAAAAAATCTGACAAGGTTCAGAGGAAAGTTACAAAAGCAACCACGTGAAAAGAAACAAACCAAAAAGAACCCCTCACAACAGCAAAAGATGGGAGGGGAGTTCTACTAATTTAGCTTTCAAACCAGTCCCTCGCCACAAGTTAAAGATACCTCAGTAGGATCAGCGATGCAATAGGAAGGGTTCTGCAGTTCAGTAGATTTGTAACAACAATATGCTGTTGGCCGGGAGTTGAAGCTAAGCACCTTCAGACTGAAAACCACGTCCACATTTTTAACAGTGAGGGTGATTTACCACTGGAACAGCTTACTAGGGATTGTGGTAGATTTTCCACGATTGCATGTTTATTGTGGTTGTTGTTCAACCACAGCTATGGAACTTCAAATAAGAATTACTTAGCATAATCTTACAGTCCATGTTGCTCTAGATGCCAGACAAAATGATCTCAGTAAGTCCCTCTGGCCTCAACATCCAAGCATTTGTGTAGGATGGGGAAGTTTATTTCTGTATCCTAGAACAACAACTGCCACAGGTGCTGACATGGCTGCTGGTGGTGTTATGGAAAGCAAAGACTTATAAGCGTTTGAGTCTCCAGGCACGCCATCTCCAATCCAAACAGGTCAACCACGTCTGAGGGGGACTGTACTGAATCTGGTGTTGAAACACAGAAAAACTGCACTTAATCAATATATTCCTGGGTGGGTGTGCTACCTGCAAACTGGAGCTGTGTTACCAAGATCTCAAAAGAGAGTCTTTGGTACTAGGAGGATAGGTTTAGAAAAGGAGTGAAGAAATCTGTTAAGAAAAGGAGTGAAGCCCTCAGAAGTGAAGTTGACTTTGCACAGTTCATGCTCTGTTTCACAAAGCTAGTGCTGCTCAAATGAAGCTGTACAGCTGCTGACAGCCAGGATGGGACGCTGAAGACTTTGATCAAAAGACAATGTCACATTTGAGTCCCACCCCTTTGGACCTGGTAGCAGAGTCAGAAACACTCCTGAAGAGATCTAGGCAGGAAATTTCTGCATAGCTTGTCTTTCTGAGCCAGAATCTCATTTACTGTTTTCTAAGGAGAACCCTTTGAGCCTCTGACAGCCTTTGAAAGCACTGGAGAGTGACTTGGGACTGTGGCCCTCAGGTTACCATCTCATTTTACATATACACATATCCTCAGAGGGGTAGTATTTGAAAGGAAAAATGGGATAAAGTTTTTGAAAGCAAAGCTGCACAAAAATTTTATCTTACAGTTCAAATCTGCCTTTGAAGCCAGAAAACTCCAACCCGCTATGGCACTGTGGAAACAGCATCTGATGTTTTCCTTCAGCTGGCCACAGTGTGAAGAGGCACAGATTGTGCACAAATGGGTATTGCCTGCAAAATTACACTTGCCTGTAGAAGTTACACTCATGCCAGCTTGCCTGCAACAGTGAGAGTGGATGCACGCTCCTCTGAAACCTTCATCTGTCCGGCTCCCTTGCCTTTCCAGACAAGCTGCTCTTCCTGGTGGCAGTCTCAGCAAGCTGCAGGGCTACAGTAACAAAGCAGAGGTCAGCGAGCTGAAGGAAACAAGCCCGCACACCTCCATGCTCAGCAAACTGCCTGCCAGGGCTCGAGGCAGAGACCAGCACACAGTTGGTGTGCTGACAATTCCCTGCTTTATTCTGCTGCATTACATGGAGCCAGAGTCCAAATGATGAGAGGGTGAGCAGCCTGTCTCCACACTGGAGTGCCTGTGGGTGAATTCAGAAAGATTTCTGCATCTTGGGGTTTTTATCAAGAAGCAGGACAGCTGGAAAAGGTATTGGAGCAAATACATTCTAATCAAAATAGTTGTGCTCCTGAGGATGTTAAATCTTCTTATAATCATTTATGAAATCAAAGACTGACTTCCTTTCTAAGTGGAAAGTCGCTTTCACCAGATGGGGGTGGGAAACAGGGGACTGAACCTGATTAAAAAAAGATCACCATTAAATGCCATTCTCCAGGAGAGAGACCTGCTGAAATGAAAGAGATTTATGTGTGAGATTTAAAGTGTCCTTGGTGTGGGAAGTCTATGCCAGAGGAAAGTTTGTTTGATAATTACACTGGGAATATGGGAAGGAAAGTCTAATTCCTGTGCTATAAGGGAGACACGGGCTGAAAAGTACACGAGAAGTGAAGGAATCCACATACAATTTTTTATTAAGGAGTCTCATCTAGGTGTGTATGGCTGTGTGCAGTACAGAGCAAAAGAAACATGTGGAGATGTAGAGCACAAATTCCTCGTGCCTACAGGGAGGTAGAGAGGAAAGACTGATCATGTGCGATTAGACACCGAATGCTGGCTCTCAGGAAACAGAGGGTCAGTTCCTGCCTTGGCTGCAGGCTTCCTAGGGCTAGACATTTAATATCTTTGGTCCTGGTTTCCCATCTGTAAAAAGGGAATAACATTTCTTTTGACCTTATTTGTTTTGGTTGTAAGATCAAGAAGACAAGTCTCTCTTCCAGCACATGCATGTGCAGTGCCTGGCACGATGGGGGCTCCCATTCTCCTTCGAGCTGCTTGGTGTTACATTGATAGCAGAGCGTAAAGGGGAGAGAGAGACTGGGAACAGTGCTGGGTTATCAAGACAGTCTTTGCCTCTGGCAAGGCTGTGACAAGGAGGGGTGTGGAAGAAGATGCAGGTTGAAGATAGGTAGGAGGTAAAAGGTTGGGATGGGGAAGCAGCTGAAGTTGAAGGTTGAATCTTCCAAGCGCATTGAGGGATTATTTTGAGGGAGATTATGAGAATCTGAAGTCAGCACTTGTAGATGAAGCTTGGTAACAGCTGTGTTGGCATAGCTCATGAAGCCTTTGTCACTTAATATTAGCAGTGCAAGGGTGGGATCACACACTGTGGGAAGCCAGGAAAGCACAGGCAGTATTCTCCCTCAGGAAGGGTCTTGAGACTAGGTTCAGTGTGGCTGTCCTGCCATGACTCTTCCCCTGACATGATCCTTATTGTTAGAGAAGTAGTACTTCAGAACATCAGGACAGTGAGGCAGAGTGAAGTGCAGAAGGTACCTGGGATAAGACTCTTCCCATCCACAAAGACACCAGAGGGATCTTATCCTGGTTGGGTGTCTTGGGCTGTTTCCAGTTCAGGCTTGATCTATTTCATTGTGGAGTTGGCAGTTTCCAAAGGGAGTTACATACTCTTGTGTGAAAAGATTGGTGAGGGAGGGATGGAAAGGAGGAAAGTTAACAATGGAGGTTCTCCTGGTGTGTCTCCAGACTGCTGTTCTCCACAGCGTGGGCTCCTCATGATGCTTGTGGAGGGGCAGGGGTGTCTGAGAGTCTCATATCAGATGCACGGTCCTAAAAAATGAACAACCCACTCCAGCCTGTGCTTTAAACTGGAATTCTGAGACTGGCCTGCCTGACAGGGCTCTGTCAATGCCCATGGGTTTGTCTGGCACTGGAGATAGACCCCTCTCTGTCGAGGGAATGTTGATGACTGTTATTATTTCTAATTTGTCTGAAAAGAAGTGTACCAATGTCTCATCCAAATCTTTATTTACAGATGAAATACACCTTCGCTTGAAGAGAAAAAAGAAATCTTAAAAAAGAAAAATGAGAGACCAATAAAAAATTATTCCTTGGATATTTCAGGAGTTGCTAATTTGACTTTATTTCTCTCCCTCTCTCTCTCCCTCTCCCTCTCTCTCTCTGTCTCTGAAAGACCTGCCTAGTTATGAGTTTGAGAGTCTCAGGACTTGTCTACACAGGGAAATTTATCGGCCTAATTATGCCAGTGTAATCAGACTGATAAATTTGCCTGTGTATACAAGCCTTAATTTTAAAAGCTCCATTGTCTGTGAGTGCAAGCCTAGTAAGCAGTCATGTTTTAGGCCCCTGAACTGTGGTTGCCAGCTGTGGGCTGACTGCCGAAGTCTTTGACTGGGTTTCTTCATTTCAAAGCAGTGGGGATCTTTGGATACTAAAAGACTGTATTAAATTAAACAGGAAAGTATCAAAGGAGTAATATTTTGCTGAAGAAACTTGCAGTTTCTAGTGAAATGTATTGACAAGGGTATATAGGTCACTGCTGCCTCCTGCCTGGTGGAATGTCAGACCTGCTCCCCTCTGTGTCTTTCTCTGGTCTCTGGCTTAGCCACACAGCTGGCACCACTAGCAGAGATTCCCATTTAGGTAAGGGATGGAAAATTTGTGTATTTGAAGGTGCATATCCAGAGATCTATTCTTCGTGTGGTATAGATGCATGGTAGAGGTGATACTCACAATCACAGAGGTTTGCGCAGCACGTGAATTCTGTTTTGTTACCTGTACTTGTCTTCTGTGCAATCACAGAGTGATTGTCAGGGAGGTTAAAAAACTCTGGGCAGTTTTGGAGAAAAAAAGTATAGTTGTGTAGCTGATTATCTGTTCCTTTATACCATGGCTATATACAAAAACCTCTTAGTCTGCACATACAATTAGCTAGACAGCTGTGAAGCTGAGTATTTCCAAAATGAACACACAGTGTGGTCTTGTGGCTCAGGCCTGATCACTTCTCCACAGCTCTTTAAAAAAGCAAAAACCCAAATGCGTTAAACTCCATTACAAAATGAGCTGGCTGAAATAATAGCCGTCCCCTTCCCAAAACCAGATACTTTCCAAAATAAAGGGATGAGTTGGTTTCCATGTGCAGAGGAGTTTTGCTAGTGGGCGCTTTGTCCACTGGCAAAGATTGGCATTTCTCTGGCAGAAAAGCAGGAGAGAGCTCCTCAGGAGCATGGGCATAAGAAACAAAGTTCTAGAAAGTGATGTGTATTAAAAATAGACCTGAGAAAAGTGGGGAGGAAGAGCCTCTGAGCAAAGGTCTGACCTAAAATAGGCTGAATTTGTGAGTGATGATCCACATAGTTGTGTTTTCAATGTGGGAGACTCTTGGGTATATTGATGTACATGTAGAATTACGGGATGTCACTGACAGACTTTCACATTGATGCCCTGGCCCATGTGGTGTTTGCACAGAGCTGTGCATCCTTCTTTCAGAGAACTTTGTCTGCTGGGTGTCTGCTCTGTTTTCTTCCTCCTGGAGATGTCTCCTGAACTCCTGTGGATGGATCTGGATTTAGCTGATATTTACAGGAGCATTTTCCATTTCTTAGCCTATTTAAGATGGCTTTGTGTTAAGAAGAAGCTTTGGGACCTGGTTATGGTGCAGCGAACATGGGACTTAGGGAGGAACAACCTAAATTTGAAGTCCTGGTGGGCTACGTTGGGCAGCAGCTCGTCAGGTTACATGCAGGTAGGAGGAGAGAGGGATACATGTCCAGTTTCAACTTGAGCTTCCTCTAAATCACACCAATAGGCAGGTACTGATTCCCCTTAGCAGGAGTAAATATTTTCACATTTTCCATCCCAGAAACAGGTAGGGTACCTCTGGGAATGCAAGGTGTGAGCCTGACCCTGCCGGTCATGCATCCATAGGAAAGAAAGCGCAGGGCACATCTCCCACCACTCATGCAGGGACACATTTTGCCATTGAATCAAGTATCTCCATGAGCTGCACACCCAGTGAAACATGGTTTCCTTGTGTTTGTAGGGTGCACTCTGGTCTTGTGAGAGCAGAGCTGGTCCTGCTGCCTTTCCTGCAGTTACATTGCCAATTTCTTCTGTGTGGATGTCTGTTTTCCAGAACTTATGAGAACTTTGTGTCTCAGGAGGTGTTTGCCCCTCTATCAAACTTGGCTGAAACTGGAAAACAGGTTATAAAATTACTAGGGAGTCACAGGCACCCATGCCTTAGACACAGCCTGTGTGCATGATTCATCCATTTCATTTTTATAGGTGCTGCTGAAAGATATCATTGAGATGCAGATCCAAATTGTTCACAAATGCCCCAGTGAGTGCAACAGGACAAGTGGAAGATGAGAAACAACATGTCGCTGTAGCAGACGAGCGTAGGAGGGACACAAAGTAGCTGTTGGGCGATGGGGATGGTTATCAACGGGATTCTCTCAACGGGAAGCGCGTCCTCTGTGCCCAGGAATTTGAGAGCTGTGGGACGCCTGCTTTTGGAAAAAAAAATGTTTTGCTACTGACAGGAGAGGGCACGTGCTTTTTTGGAGTCCCATTCATCTTCCCAGTATGAGAAACCATTTCGTAAAGGAAAGAGATTACCTAATCGTGCTTTGGCGTTTTCCTTTGTCCGCTTATCTCACATTTCCTAGCCACTGATGGATAGGTAAAATCTTCCAGCCATGACGGTACAGAGTTCTACGTATGTGGGTTGGTATGCAGAGCTGATCCAACAGGACTTCTCTGTGCTCCAGTGACGTTAATGTGTGCTATTGACAGAAGGGTCTAGCAGCAAGGTGCAGAGCAAACTTTTCACATGTGAAGGTGCTAAATGGAAACTTTTAAGATTTTTTCACCACCATTTAAAAGGTTCTCCCTCTCATCTGTTTCATACTGAGAAGTTAAGTAAGATCTCATTAATGGTCTTTGGTTAAAACCCTTTTTTCTGTTTAATTGTTACAGTCACCTCTGTCTTAACTTTTTTTGTTTGAGGATTTGTGTCTGTCGCTGTGATCTGTACAAAGTTGAATAAAATAAGAATCCTGGAAAGACTGAAGGCTATCTTGTTTACCAACTTCTTATATACCTAATGTAAATAATTTCAATTTTCCTTCTTTTCTTCTTTTTCCTTCCTAAACTTCAATATTAGCAGGTCTGGGGTGGAGGGGGGAAATTATTTCAGATGAGGCAGCAGAGTATTAAAAGTTTTCCCATAAACCTTCACAGTGACATAGGATCACCTGTCAAAGAATTTAGTTTATTTTTACTATTCATCATTCATATTCATGTAACAGCCAGGTGCCCCACACAAATCAGAGTTCTTTTGGGCTATAAATGACATAAATACATGGCGAGAGACAGCTCCAGGCCAAAACACATTACAGTATAAACATCCTGGCAAGAGCTGACCAACTGTTCTCTGTAACCTTAAAACACTTCATCTTTTGCTGTTGTGGTAAGGTCAGTGATGGTCCTTCCCCAGACAATTCCAGAAATAAAATTACAATATGGTATACTGGTGTTTTACTGGAAAGTGTTTCAAAACTCTGTTTCATAAAGAGAATCCCAGTACTCTATCTATCTTTTTACTAAGCTGATGCAATGGAGAGGTTTTTCTTTATTCTAGATGAAACAGCATCTAAGAGCATTTGCTCTTTGAAAAGTATAGAGAAAAATGGGAGTTTCCACATTTGAGCTGTGTAGGGCTCAAGACGATTCATTCACTGTGTTTGACTGAGAAATTAATTTTGTGAATCTCTTATGGATAGTAACGTATAAACTAGGACCTCCTTTTTTGACAGTATTTTAGCAATGAATCAGTACTAAAAATCATAAGACATCCCAGACTTAATGTTTCTCAAACATTAAGTCTCATGAAAATTTTAATCATTTGTGTGATCTCATATTTGATAGCATGCTCTGGGACTGTTTTTAAGCCCTCTAAGCAGTCTAATAATTTTATCCCCACTGCAATAATGCTATATATTTATTTTTCCAAGCAAAATGTGCTGTTCCCTGTAAAGTGTCTGTAACAATTTATATCTGTTAATTTGAACCAATTTAAAGTTACAATTTTAACCCAATTAGATTATTTTCTAAGAATGTGATTATTTCTTTATAATTGTATCTGAAACAGTTAAAACACCGTTCCTAGTGGTCTTCTAGAAAAAGCAAGTATTATGAAAAATAATACACGCACTTTATTTCTTACACAGTATAACTTCGCTCTGTTTCTCTGCTTTTCCACTAGTTTGTAGCTAATACTATTCCTCACAGAACATTTTCACCCTACTTTTTCCTCGTAGATGTAAAATTTTGTTTTATTTTATTTTGACATCTGTAGCATTTTCCCTTCAGCTGCACAGCTTTTCACTGCAGCCAATGTGTCACATAACTTCTCTTACGTGTCTCCCAAAGTCCTGGGGGTCAGGCTGGAAAGTGAAAAATGCAGAGATCTAGGAATGGCTCAGCCAGCTGAAAGTTACGGGAAGGGAAAGGCTCCAGTTTCACTGAAGGAAAGAAAAAAAAAAGAGAAGAAGAAGAAGAATGGCTCCTTTCAATGCAGACGGAGGCAGTCTGGCTGAGAGTCAGCGAGGTTTAAAAATCCAAGTGGTCCAATAACTGAAAATCTGTATAGATTCAAAGCAATATTTTAAATATTGAACAAGTGCAGATTAAAAAAAAAAAAGTGTGATGGTTTTTCCATTCTCCTGGTGCATATAGCCAACCACGTTCACAAAACCAGGCAGTGTTTCTTTTCCTTAAACCCTGAGCACATATGGTTAAATCCAGCCCGTGTCGCCAAAGGATGTCAGTGAAAATGTCCTGTTGAAGTAACTCCTTCGGTCACTTTTCATTGGAATAGCAGTGGCAGGGGCTGTTCCCAGTCGAAAACCCCAAAGGTGTCACTCTTGTTATTTTGTTAAAATGTAAGTGCTGCTGTTAAGAGATGGGTACTGAGCTAGGAGTCCCACAGGACTGCAACCATCAGCATCTCCAGGGGAATTGCCTTTGCTGACAAGGCCAGTTTGTGATTTCATGACAAAGAAAATAACACGGTAACTCAAGGCCCGGAGCACCTGGTTTGTGCAAGCAGCTGCCTCTCCTCCTCCTTTTTCATACCTCTGCTATACTTTTGGTCTCTATGTCTATCCGTTTGCCTACCTTTCTCTTCTTTTCGTGTTTTTTTCCACTATTTCAGATCTTTCCCATCGTCCCAGACAGGCTCCAAAAAACGTTGTACAAAAATGTAGGGAGAGGGCAAAAGATCAGTGAATAAAGCACTGAGTACTTACCTCTTAGAGCCTGTTATACTGTCAGCTCAAAGTTAAAGTGCAATAAATCTGGTGGCCTCACGTTGGTCCCCTGTGTGCTGCAGTCCACCTCGTAAAACTACTACATAATTAAGTACAGTGCAGTACAATTGGCAGTCTCTGCTCAGCCCAGGCCTAGCAGCAAGCACATAAACCTGCTCCTGGTCCCCGAAGGTGGAGGCTGGAGGTGACAGGGAGGTGGGGAACAGCTCTGGCTGCCAGTGTAGCTCTCCTGCCTTCCTGTGGAGACAGGGGAGATGGCGTTCCTGGTGCTGATACATCCAGGGAGTGCATATATGCAGAGAAAAAAATGATGAGACTTGACAGAGCAGGTGATGCCCACAGAGGAGTGGTAGCAGCCTGGTGAGAGTGGTTTGGCTGGGGTTGTATGTTGGCCGAAAATGACAAATCAGGGATGCTTTGTGCTGGCTGGGGTGACCCCCTGGGATGAACCTGGGGTGGTGAGCAGCTGCCCCAGGCAGGTGACAGCTCGGGAGGTCCCTGGGGAGAGCCGAGGAGTGCTGGCACAGGACTTTCTGGGGTGATCAGTCCCACTGCCTGTGTGTGGGTATGGTGGAACAGTCAGTGCTATTGCAGAGTGGTGGCCCTGGATCCCAAGAGTGTCAGAGCAGCACCTGCTGCAGATGCTGAAGAATCCTCCAGGAGCAGAGTGGGGAAACAGGGAGCCTAGCTCGCAGACTTCCATCTTTTATCTTCCTTTGTTTCTTTGGTTGCCTTTCCTTACATCGAGTTCTGAATTGACAAACTTTAAATTTTGCTATATAAGCAGTTTTCCTATTTGGAAGGAAGCTGTGCTGCCCAGACTGTCTGAAGTCCCCCTCATGTCTGTGCCTGGGATATTTTGTGCTGCTCTGCAGAGCTGTGAGGACTTGCAAAATCTCTCAGAGTCTTAGCACCCAACTTTTCTCTTTAACAGAAGGTTCCTCGTGACTGTGTAGAAGAGAGGCTTGTGTTGCTTTCCGGGAGTGAGTAAAATCTCTTTAATTTTTTTTTTAAAAAAAGAGGAAAAATAAAGAAGTGCTTAATTCTCAGAGAGGCAGGTTGGTGAGCTCCAGCAGCCGCTAGCGGCCACATCCTACTGGTGCCCTCTAGTGCTGTGCTCTCTGCCTGCAGCCACCGAGCTCCAAAGTTGCCTGTCAGGAAGGGGATAGTTGATTTTTGAGCTGTATCTGCACGCTTTGGGCCAACAGAACCAGGCAGTGTGGTGGTGGGGATGTGGTGGTGGGGGTGAACCTCTGAATACCAACAATCCTCAATTTTCATTTGCATTCGTGGTGCTGCTGCTTTTCCCTCAGTGGATATGTGTTTTTCCCATGTCTGTGTCTATGCAGTAATTTGGCTGATTTAGGTTTATCTGGGTTTGTTTTGAGCACTTTCACTGTGTGAGCAGCTGATTCTGCTCTACTTCATGCCTCGGGTGAATTTTATTTTCCAGGCTATAAATCTTCATAGAATCAGAGTGGTTGAAGTTGGAAGGGACCTCTAGAGGTCATCTGGTCCAACCCACCTGCTCATGTAGGACCACCTAGAGCCAGCTGCCTAGGACCATGTCCAGATGGCTTTTGAATACCTCTAGGGTTGGAGACACCACAAACTCACTATTCCTGTGTCCTGTTACCCCACAGTAAGGAAGTGTTTCCTGAAATTCAGAGGGAATCTCAAGTGTTTCAGTTTGTGCCCATTTCCCTGGTCCTATCACTGGACCACAATGAGAGCAGTCTGGTTCCATCCTCTTTGTATCCTCCTGTCAGGTATTTATATTTAGTGATGAGATTTCCCCTGAGTCTGCTTTTCTTAAGGCTGAGCATCACTAAACCTTTCTTTTTCATAAAATAATAGTATGGAAATTGTCACTGTACCTAAAATACTTTGGAGGGGTTTGATGTGAAAATTCTCAGTCCTGTGATGTGAAACAAATAAAATCTATCACTAAAAACTCATTATACTGCTGGATTGGCCTGATCCACCCATGACTCCAGATCTGCATGCAAACTTCATGGGTGGACCCCCTTTCACTGTAGATGGGACTGACTCACACTCCAAATATAAAAAACCCAAAGGCTGAGAGGTTCAAGAACTGCACTGAGAGTCAGCTCCGAAATGTATCCCAGAATATCTTATTGAGGGCAGGACATTGGCCTTCCAATTCTTACAAGAAGTTTTTATCCTGAAGGATACGGAGAAAACCAAAGTTACTGACCTATTTTTACAGGAAGCAAATTTTTTTGGTTGAAGTCTCTTTTGGTAGTTGGGGAAAAGTATTTCGAATGGTCAAACAGTAGATTTCAGCTGTAAAGCTCACAAAAGTCCTCTTCTGTCCATTTGTTTCGTAGTAGATAGGTTGTCCATGTTGTGCTTTGGCCAGATTCTGCCAATGAGCTGTTTATTTGTAAGACTCATCTCTATCGTCATTATTGTAGTGACTTTTCACTACATGGTCCTGGTCTTGGAAGCCTTTTTGTGAGCTGGAGCACAAATTCAAGCTCCGCTTTGAGTGAGTGGTGGGAGCAGCAGGGTGTATGGTGTGTACCTGGACATCACCCACGGTGACTCCAGCTTACGTGAGCATCCCCTGCTCATCCACAGTACTTCCTGGCACCACCCTGACCTTCTCCCTGGCAGAGGTGCTGCTTTTTGACACAGGTGCGGTGGGCAGCAGCTCCATGGCTGTTCCTCGCCATGGGTCTGTTCTGGCACTCATGGCAGCCTGATGTTCTCAGCTTGAAACAGCTGCCTGTTGGATGAGCTCTGCAGCTGCACTGGATGGAGAGATTTGTTGGAGGTACCTGAGTTGGCTTTGAGTAGGTTTAGACAGCTGAGTGCATTGACTTTCAAGAAACAAAATTAGGAGGGCAAGTCCCATCAGCACTGTGCTTTGCCGGAGCTAACTGGCCCACTGATGCGTCCCAGGTGAGCACTTTGTGTGGCACCTCACAGGGATGACATGCTGGGTATGGCTGTGAGGGGGCCTGGTGTGCTGCAGGTATCTGTGACAGGTGTGAGCTCCTACACATGCCTGGTAGGGATCCCAGGTCAGGAGAGGACAGACAAGAAACAAAGTGAGATACCTTACAAGACTGACAGCAGGGCTAATTTTGTTTAGAAGGAGGTGCCAGAATAGTAATACTTGCTGTCTGAGTCCTGGATTAGGTTTGCTGAAATCGAGTGCTGGTGTGCAAATCTGAATTTTTCCAGATTGCCCTGGGACAGTGTTAAGTCTGATTAGAGCAAACAAGATCAAGTCACAGTATCTATGTGAAGTGTTTCCTTGTTAATTTACAGTAGCCTTATGCAGTTCTCGGATGAGATAATCAAACCCAGGCTCCTGAAGCAAAGGTACCCGCTGTCTGAGACACAGCATTATTGCCATTTGGGAGTGGAGCTAAGGCCTATTTTGGTGGTATCAGTCCCCTTCGATAGCACAAAGTAAATTCAGACCAAGACAAATAAGCAAAATGTCTCTCTGCCCTGTAGAAGTGCCTGCTTTGGGGGTTTCTTGCTGTCCTTTTCTGTCATGATGCAGCGGACATTGCTATGGGAAAGGGGTTATAGTAAAGGGTACCCCAGGAAGCCAGGGACCAAGTGCCCTTTGGTCCCAAGATACCCTCTCTGGGCTTTTTTGTATCTGAAGACTGCCCTGGCAGGCGAGATAAAATTATATGTGCACATCTCTGGCCTGTGAGGGTGCACAGAGACTGGACTGAGCATTGCAATCCTTATGTCCATCAGGATTTTGAGTTCATCTGCATTGCAGGTTAATGGAAAGGTGTCAAGCTAAAGTGCAATATGGATTAACTGTACATTTAATTTTGGGACACGGATACTTGTTCTGGTTAGTGTAATCTGTTCTCCAAGTGGATTCCTGATCAATTCTTCCTGACCAAGGTCCTGTAGAGAAATGCGCTTGAGATATCTGCTCTCCTATCCTCTGTGGGACTAAGAATCAGTGACAGATACATGGAGCTGACACCACTAGCCAGTAATTGCCAGGATGAATTTAATGCTGGGCTAAAGAGAACACTCCCTGTAATTGGTCTAAAAAGTTGTAGGTGTGTGTGCATGTGTGTGTGTGTGTCGGCTGAGTTTCCCCGTGAAACAGATCTTTTCAAATTTGACTCTACACAAAAACTCAATTATCTGTTCACATGTACTGTAGTAATTTCATTCCTACTTTTCTTAATAATACTGTGCTTTTTCTGGAAAATACCTCTGAAATGTTAGTTCTCACTGAGACAAACATGAACCCTCTCATTGGCGGGAGATACCGGCAAGAGAGACAAGCATTTTTAAAAAACAGGTTTGAAGGCATTCCATGTTTCCTTTCCCATTTGATAGATGTCCATGTGGATAGTAAATGAATCATAACCTCTTTGAGCTGTTTCTCCAAGAAGTCAATATGGCTGGCACAGAGATGGTGGTGAGGAGCTGGTGTTGGTGGGATGAGTACCTGCCTTCTGTGCATGGGTGGCGGAGCCTGGTACCAAAAAGCCACCCTAAAAGCCAGGTTTTTTAACCCACAGCCAAGGATTAAAGACCTCAGCAGACAGGCAGAGGGGAAGGTGTGCCATCTGACTGTTGCCATGCTGAGTATTGGATTTTTAATACTTAACCCTGAACTTCCTACCTCACTGGGTTGCCAGGTGTTTTTTTGGCAGGGCTCTCTCATGAGTTTAACATTCTTGCAATATGGTTTTTGTTGTGTGAATACTGCCATACTGTCAGCTCGACACCGAAATGCCATAAATCTGGTGGTCTCGTGCCTGTCCCCTGTGTGCTGCAGCCCACCTCGTAAAACTGCTGCTTAATGAAGTACAGCACAGTACAATTGGCAGTCTCTGCTCGGCAGCGAAGGCTGAGCACATAAACACACGCCTGCCAGGCTTGTGCCGGGACGTGCAGCCAGGGACCTTCCGCTGCTCAAGTGGGGAGAAATATCTAAGCAGAGGTGACTGAGAAATCTCTTTAAAACTGTAGAAAAATGTTTTATAAATTGTTAAAAACCTACCCCTCTAATAACGGGCCAGCGTTTCTGGGCCTGCTGGAGAGAGGACACCTTTCTTTGAATAAAAGACTGCGCATACTCAGAAATGTTTCAGAGTAAATTACAATGGATTTGGGAAATGAAAATGAAAGAACATTAATAAATAGTTAGTATGCAATGAAAGCAATACCTTAAGGTTGCCCAGAGGCCTTGCTTCCATCTATCTCACTCACAATAAGTAAGAGATCATTAAAATTTATATTTTAATTTACTGTAGAGCCAATATCTGAAGGAACTTTACAAGCATTAATGTATTGTGTCTCCTACTGCTCTTAATTCTTTCTTTTCTGAGTATCCAAACTGAGTATTGGAGAAGGTAAACATTTGCAAGTTACATAGCAAATCATGGGTAGAGCTTCAGTCTTTTGACTCCTGCTGATGCTCTAAACTGGTAAAATGCCTCTATTGTAGACCTACAAATTACAAGTATTTTAATTAGAGCATTCCTCATCATGCCCCTTCACAATATTTTGCCTGCCATCTTAGCAGCAAGGCGATTACAGTGATGCCAGTACTTTCACATACATCAGCTTATAATAAATCTCTGAGGCTTTTTCTGCAAGGATGAAGTTACAATTTCTTCCCTCATGCTTTTCCTGTGAGGCAGTCTGGATCCATTCACACACCATTTAGAGGAGGTAGGCAGTATCCATGCAAGTTCAGGGCACCTTAGGTTGGAGTTGGCAAAAACTGGCTGGCTTAAAGAAGAGCTGGAGAAGGTACAGGTCTTTTCAAGGGGCCTTGATGGCTGGTTTTGAGAACTGGGAAGCATAGACATCCAGGCTTATTCTGGATATTTAGAAATTCTGCATTTAGAGGCCAAATTTAGACCTACGCCTTTTCTCTGAGCACAACCATTACTTGAGTAAAAAAGGTGCTTCTATTAAAATGCTAAGATCTGTTGTGTTTCTACTTGTGAAATTCATTTTCTCTTTGCTTTTTAGTGATGTCTAATGACCGAATAACTGCTGACATGTGATTCTTATAACGAGCTTTTCTTCCTGCCCTTATGTCCATAACTCAAGTCATGAACACTCTCCCGTGCCCAACCTTGGAGGCTCTCAGCTGTAGTCACTTGAGAAAACCAAGGGCAAACATCAAGGAAAGCCTGGCTAGTGTCATCAGGCTGGAGAAGGCATTGGTTGGACCGCGAGTCCCTGGAGCTGTGGCAGCAGAAGTGACATAGGAATTGTGTCTTCCTGTCATCTCAGCTTCTTTTTCAGAGCCTTTTCCATTCACATGAAATTGCCTCAGCATCAATGAAGATTTTGCTGTAACAATAAAAACAGAGTAATTCCCAAAGTTGCTGGCATGAGAATTCTATTTAGTTACAGCTTTATTCTTTGTGATGTCTCCAAGGAAGGCAATTGTTTTCTTCTGTCTGATGTTAGAGGTGGAGATCTAGGGACAGGCTGCGGTTTTCCTTCACCTTCTGGTCTTGGTGGTGAGGAAGAGATCAAGGCTATTATTTTCCTTTCACTCTAGTTTCAGTGCAAATGCATTCAGAGCTTACTGAGTAAACAAAAACTAGTTTCCAGTGCTTGTTCAAAAGGATTCTTTTCAGAAAAATCCACACCAGTGGAAGCAAAAAATACCTGGTATGGGTACAGCTGTAGACATCTGTAAAACCAAAGAAAAAAGAAGAAACTCTTTAATTTACTGAATATGGTTTTGCACATTAAACTATTGCAATTTCCTTGTTACAGAGGCACAGTAAATCTACAATGGGAAGAGAAACTCAAGGTCAGTGAGATATTTACCATGAGGGCTCCACAGCATGTCAGAGCACTTGCTTGGAGAAATTCATGTTCCCCCTGCGTTGCACTGGAATTAATGCAAAGGTAATGGGCCTCAAAAGGGAAAACACTCTGTTTCAGATCTTGCAGGACTGGAGAGTGATGAGGACCAAATAGCACATCCACCAGCACAAAAATGGTAAACCAACACTGGAACTTGGCCTTTCTGTAAAATAATGCTTGCTAATACAGCCAAGTATGAGAGAGATGGAAAATTAGATTGAGGTGATTGAGAGTAGTCAGGCAGCGTCATAATGTGTGCAAATGGTTTGGTGCAAAAACTGTAAGGAAAATACGGTGGTTAGGATTTTTTTTTGCCTTTTCATTAGAAAGGTAAAATGAAACTGAAAGGTGGTTTTCTCTATGTTGTCCTTTGGGTATGAGCACACAGGAAGTGACCCAGATGACGAGGCCGGAGGCAAGGATAAAAACTGGAGTGAAGGTACTCTGGAGCGCTTCCCTGGGATAATGGCTGCTGTAACGTGTTTTGCCAAGGAATATGTGTCCTTCTCAGCCATATCCCAGGCACTACATTGTAGATGACCTGCCAGCACCACACACAAGCCAAAAGCTGCAGTGCAGGCGCAGGTGTGATGCTGCAAGGGCACTATCCATCACCACCACTGACATTTGACCATGCAGGAGGAGGTGTGGAGCTCAGGAGGGATTCAAAGGGGGCCTGCCAGCCCGTGCTGGGATCAGGGTTGGTCACACCATGAAGCGCCTGTGCTATCTGTCATTGGTGGTGGCTGAAGGGTGGCTGGATTTTAGCAGCCAGGCACTGACATCCGCTGGAAACCATGCCCCTAAATGTGAACCGTTCCCTTGAACTTTCTCCTAGCTTTAGGTTTCTGCTGCTCCAGAAATACCATTTCTGCCTCAAAAATGCCTAGCAGATGCTTCATAAGTAGCCTGGATGACAGAATTATCATCATAATTTTCTTTCCCTGCAGTATCAGGCCCCATCATGGGATGAATTCTGCCAGTGTAAAGACAGGCAGCATCCTTGCCTTGCAATTTGGTTACGAAAATGCAGTATCTGATCATCTGGGCCCAGCGTGGCCTGTCAGTCTTCACTCTGGCTGCGTTCCCGGTGGATGCCTGCCCTTTGTTCACTGCTCCCACGCTCCAGTCAGAGTGGGCGGGTAAATGACTCAGATAAAATTTGACTGATTGGTAGAAACCTGGTGTAGGGGTAATTCAAGACAAGGACTTCAGGGAGTCTCTTCTGTTGTGGAACATCAGCAGATGTGGCAGACAGCTCTGTGAGAATGCTCTTTCACCAGCTTGCTAATACCCTGGCTAGAATTCAGTATTCACTGACCTCACATTTCGTTACTTGAGATTAAACCTGACTTTGGAAAAAGCTGTTGAAAAACAAAAGGTAGATCTTCTTTCTAATGCTATATAAGAAAAAATAATTCAACCACAGGAGCTAGATCTTCCACAGACAGAAGTCAGCGTGAGTCCATTGTCCTAATTTGTTGTTACAGTCTGAATACATCTGGGATGTGGAAGAATTTTTTTGTGTTATATGGAAAAAGTTGAAGTCAGTGGCAGAAGTCCTGTTTAAAAAAAAAAGGCACAACAAAAGAACCTAAAACACATGTTCGAATTTACAGGTCAGTTGATATCGTCCCCTGAGGCTGCCTTAATTTCTAGTTCAGGAATGTCAATAAATCAATGCCACAAGCCATCAGTGAGGCAGTATCCAGCAAAGCAGCTGCCATGTGAACACCATGCTCACAATCCAAAAATCTGTAGCCAAAAATCTCTCAATATATTTTCTTACTTCATTAGTTTCTGCTTTACATAAAAATAGCTGTCATTTTTGCAATGAATAATCATGCCTCTCTTAAGATAAATATGTCTACGTGATATGTTTGTTAAGTAAAGTAGATGAGATATGATCCTGTATGGAACCTGTAATGCAATTCTGGATTATGGGTTATTGGTTTTTTTCTTGTTAATATATGTTTCATTCTTTAAGCTCAGATTTTGAGCTTGTTATATGTAGCTTCAGAGGCAGTAGACAAAGCAGCATCATTACACCAAAAAAAAGAGTGATGATTTTATGTGTATACATCACAGGACAATACTCTGCTATGATTCATAGAGGGCTGTAACACAAATAAGGCTCTCTTGAGAGTAGACTTTCTGCATTTTTCTGTGTGCATTTTTCACTCTATGCAGACTGGCTATAAAATGCTCTCTTATTGGATCCTTAAGGTTTCATTTTCCTCTAATTTGTGCTGAATGTACATGAGCAGGTGAATACAAATTGCTACCATGACTGGACTCCTGCCATCCACTGCGTCTGAAGAGAAGCAAATTTTGCATGATCTGCAAGGCCTGGCTTGTGTTGGCAGGGGGGACCTGGGAAAGGGAGGTCCTCCAATGCACCCCAAAGTCTTCTTGCCCCAAGAAGATAAAGACATCACAAAGGCAGAGAGGTGGTTGACAGAGAACCATCAGATGTTCTTCAGACTTCAAAGGCTAACAGAGTACCCTCTCAGATCTCTAAAAAGATCTGTAACTTTTGAAAACTGAAACATTCAGCTTCAAAAAGGTATTTTGGGGCACTGCCTGCATGGTATCTGTCATGCTGGATACTTCCTGTGGAGATTGTAAACTAAACACGTAGTTCCTGGAGCAGAGGAACTAACACAACCTGGTTTCCTGCTAACCTGTCTCACAAGGTCTCTTCCCCTCTGGATTCTGTCTCAGAAAAAGCACACAATAAAGCTTTTCTCTTAGGGGAGACGTAAAGAATAACAAACGCCTTTCTCCTCTCGGTCACAGAGGTACAGAAAATCTTGAAGTACTGGAGACTGTGGCCCTCAGCGACAAATCTGGTCAAGACAACTAATGAGAGTTAGGAGTAGGGAACAGAAACAGACAGACACAGCATGACTGCATAGACCTTGTTTCCTTAGGAAACTGGGCTCAAAACAAAGCACACAAGTCTGGTATATTTATAGTGAAGGAGGTGGGGGGCTTTCCTTTCCAGAGGAAATGCACTGCTTTTCTGGGCCGGATCCTCACTTTACTGGAAGCTACATTGGCTCATGTTCCCTGCAGTTCTTGTCATGCTTTTCTCAACCTGGAAGCCCATGGAAGTTCTGGAAGAAATTAGCAGTGCCTGCAGAGGTAGAAGACAATACCTCAAGCACTCCAAATGAACATTTATCTATGTATTAATGCTATGTATAAGATAAGGCACCTATGATATATAAAGGATATAATGGTTTGCTTTGGAAGGGACCTTAAAGATCATCTTGTTCCAACACGCCTGCCATGTGCAGAGACACCTTCCACTAGACCAGGTTGTTCAAAGCCTCATCCAAACGGCCTTTGAACATTTCCAGAGATGGGGACATCTACAAATTTTCTGGGCAGCCTGTTCCTGTGTCTCACTACCCCCACAGTAAAGAATTTTTTCCCATTATCTGTTCTAAACCCATCCTCTGTCAGTTTAGAGCCATTGCCCCTTGTCATGCGACTACATGCTTCTGTAAAAAGTCTCTCTCTGGTTCTCTCCTTGGGCCCCCAAGAGTCAGTCAACTGATGTAAATATAAGCAGAAGAGAAAGGACCATACTGGAGACAAGCTGCCCCATCCCATACTGCAACTCAGCAGGCACTAACATGTCACCAATTTCAAGTTTGCACATTTTGAGTGGTATGATGGTAGCTGCCCATAAGAGTCTGGTGTTTGGTGGTAGGAGATGAAGAAAGCACAGGGCAAGACTGAGGCAAAGTCAGCCCACACTGGGTAGAGACCAGGTAAATTGTTTCTGCTCTCAGATTAGAAGATGCCTCCCAAAGGAGAGAAGAACTGTATGAGCTAGAAGAGGCAGTACTGTTCAGTGAGATAAAGCACATGGAAATCTGGAATTTTCTGCTCTACTACAAGCTTGGAAGTCTCTACATGCCTCAGATGCAGCCCAGCCTCTCAAGGAAGCCAAGGGACATGTAGACATTGGGATACTAAATACCAAAGACACTTATTAAACCTGGTCCCTGACAATGAAACATTGTTCCCTATTCAAAATTTGTTGGACTTCTTTTGTATTTCAGGTTCTTGTGTTTAAAATTGGCTGTGCAATGGTTGTACTCTTAATATCCAAACCAGGCTTACGTTACTAGTTAAACGTTATGAAGCATTTTTTAAAGACCTGTAAAATACAGAGTTACTTGTTATATAGCTAAGCTTTTATTATTCAGTCTTTCATCCAGAAGTATTTGAAAATCCAAAAGTAAAATGTCTTTCTGTCTTGATATACTGATTTTTGTGTCTACTGATCACAAATGCAGATTTGATTAAAACTGTCCACCCTGGCCGATTCTGTATGTTTCTTGACAGCCCCCTATAGCCCGGACTGCATAATTGCCTAAAATTTTTCTTTTCAATATGTGGTTTCCAAAGGTAAAACAAAGCATTCTGAGATATTTTTAATCTGTCACAGTACCTTCTCCACTCCTCCTCTTTAGCTTCTTAGAGCCATACGTTCCTGTCCCTTCTCTGGAACTGCATGTGAGATTATTTCAGTTAATTCCATGGTGATTCTGACACAAGATTTGTTGTAAAACAAAACAAAAGAATTGTTTGAATTTCTCACAGTTTAGTCTTGCAGCAGCATGTGCAGGCCTGTTTCTGTGTTTTAAGGTAGTCATTGTTTCTCAATGACTGTTTTAAGTCCATGACCAATACACATCCTTAACCACAATTTATTCGAGATTTCACCATGAATCTTGTCCAAGATTTACTGACTTGTACTGTCAACAGTACAATTATATTGTGGTGTTTCATGAATGTCTGAGGAGTTACCCCATTTGCTGTGAATAGTAGCAGATTATACAAGAGGAACTCTTTGTGGTTGTGAGCAAAAGTTAATAAAAATTGTATCTTCCTCTTCCTTATGTGTCTATTGTTCTTCCTGACACCGATTTTTCTTTGCGTTTCATTAAGATCTATTTAAGAATTAGCAGTCTGATTACCTTCCTTTGCATAATGTCATGCACTTCATGTCTCAGTGGGGAGTCATGCTGGCTTTTGGCAGTGGTAGTGCTAACACATTCTGAGAACAGTGTCACAGAGGTAACAGGACAACGTGTTTTCTGGTGCACTGGGTCTCAACACAGGTCTGTACACATCTCTGTACAACTCCGCAATGAAGATAAATACAAAGGTCTGATACTTCTCTTGCTCCTGCTGGACTAAGTGGGAAGAAGCCTTGTAGGAGTCAATGCAGTTGTATGAGTGCAAGTGAATCGTAAGACTTGGTGTTTTGAATTTTGCATAAAAGGTGTTTTTAATAGCCTTCAGTTTTCTTGGCATGAACTGCACTCATGACTCAAGACATCTGCGGTGGGCTGAATTTATGCTGTGCGCCAGTTTCATCCAAGTGGGATTTAATGCATGACTTGTAAATGTTCACACATGTCCACTGACCTGTGCTGTGCAAGTGCCACTGGAGTCGCAAACAGGACGTTAGTATCTGTGAACCAAGGTGCGTTCTAGGACTATTAGTGTTGGCAAGGCCAAATACAGAAGCCTTGTACAGCCCCTAGTGCAACACACGACTGGAAACATGCGATCCACACCACATTCGACCTCTCCTGTTAAATTTGTGCCCAAGTGAGGGCATGATTTATTGCAGAGTGACCAGGTTAATGTGTATGTCTATACTCAGGCTTGGAGTGAGAATAACAACATGTAGACAATAACAATGGAGTTTCATTCACAGACAATAGGTTTGGAGCCTTTCAATAAAACACAGCACTGTGGATAAAAGGGGTATTTAGGAAGTTTCTGTGTATATGGTATTTGTGCTTTTGTCGCTGACTTACTTTCAATAAGACAAATAACAAGGAAATTACAGCATTTTTATTACCAGTACAGTGAAACGGTATTTAAAACCCCTTTTATTTCAACATCAAAGCATACATAAAAGAATGATTTGTTCCCAGTGGAATAACAAGACAAGACAGGACACTTCACTGTCTTTTAAAGCAAAGGGGTTTTTCTTGCCAAGAACTTGAAGAAAATAGATCTGCTCAAAATGGTGAACTGATGCTTTTTAGCCCATTACCAAACTAATGTCCTCAATATAAGGAAGAGTCAAACCATTGTTTGTTTTGAGAGAGAATAAAGATTAACAAGGTAAATTACATGGAAAAGAACCAGAAATACTCACTTATCAAATGCATATTGTAATCATATTTTTTCCTTTAAAAGCTTAAAGGAATACCAACACTCAATCAAAGAGGAAATCATAACAATTTAAGATCCGGGAGCAATTTTCCTCATTAAATCAGCTCCAAATCCCACTGCAATCAGCACAGAGCTGTTCTTCCACTCGTCCTTTCTCCTTCCCCTCCTCCATTTTCACTGCATTAAAATGGTGGCATTGGAGGGTCTGTAGGAACAGGATACTCTGTGCTTTGCCCATGTGATATCTTGCTGCCTATTGGAAGGAGCACATTCATGCAAGGTCCCATTCCACCCAGGCTGTGTCTGAAAAGGCTTTGGAGGAGGCTTGGTTGAAGAGTACCCAGGCAAGCCTGGTCCAAAGGAATTAATGGGCAGTGTGGGCCTAGGCTGGAGGAGAAAGATGTGTCTGGTGCCTGCTGCGCCCGCCAGACTCCAAGGACCTTTCCTGTAGCAGCCGGCACGTGCGGAATGTCAGCCACTGTGCTCCTGTGTGCACGTGTGGGCATCCATCACTGGCCCCGGCGCTTTGAACAGCCACTTTGTAGATGAGTAGGGAAGAGGTAAGCTCTATGTGTGTGTGTGTGTGTTTGTGTGTGAGGGGAAGGAGGGCGGGGAGGAAGGAAAAGAAATGTGAGAAAGCTTTAGATGTAGTCCAAGAGTCCATCTGGTGGGTCCTTCTGGTGTTCCCTCGACAGAGCTCTCCCACTGAGAATGATCCCTCCTTTCTCCCTCTTCAGCCAAAAACTGAGTCAGAGGCTGGTTTGTTAGAAAGGGTCATGAAAGCTTTGTTCATCCTCTCCCCACAGGGGAGTAGGGTGTTCGTTTCTATAGGAGGATATTTAGGCTGTCTGAGACTTGGTTGTTCTTATTCACGCAAAGCCGGACAGCCTCAACCTGGGAAACCAGCTGGAAGGGCCCATGCTAGAAAAGGCCTGGTGTTGTTTCAGCTCATAAGCTGGCTGCTGAATCAACGGGTACTTTTAGTTGCTGATTAGTGTTCCTAATCACATTTCAGTTTACTCTTTTATCCTTAGTGAGGGAGAAGGAGTAGGGGGAAATATCTGCTGTGGGCACAGCAGCTAGGCTTTTGACCCGCTGCTGTTCCAAGTGGAAGAAAATGCCTTGCTGCGTGCCTGGTCTCTTCTCAGCAGACCTGGTGAGGGATGGGAATGCAGGTTTCCCCTATGCACCCCTTTTTCACACTTTCTCCCCTGAGCCTGTGTTCACAATGGTTCTCCTTCTGGTTGTGTAGGCGGCTTTTACAAGGATTTGAGTGACCTTCTTGTCTTCCCCTTGCTCCCAAGACCTGTGGAGCTCCCAGTCACTGCTGGAGCTGCAGGAACTAACTGTAATGTTACTGGGCTGCTTCTAAGTCACCACTTTGGAAGATGAGCTTTGTTGTTTACTAGGCAGGATTTTGACTTTTAAAATTCAACACTATTTTTTTTAGAAGGGGGGAATTACATTTTACAGGTGCTCACTGGATGGGGGGACTAATGTAATACACAGTGGGAAAAGAATATATGGTGTAACAGAGCTCTAAGGAGTTGTAGAGAAGAAGATAAAAGAAACTGAAAGAGTGGGATGAAAGTAACAGATTTCAGAAAGACTTTCATGAAATTCTGAGGGAATTAATAATTACACAGGAGAATAAGAAATAAAAGAGAACTTTGCTGTTCTAGTTTCTTTTAAAAACACCAAATTTTTCTGCCATTTTACTTTCCATTTGGAACTTATCGGTTCAAATTGAATTGCACCAGCTATTTAGTTTCAAACTCCTGAAGAAAGAGCCTATCTGTGTTTCCACTGATATAAAATGACACAAAAACATTGTAAAATGAGGAAATTGCACAACAGAGCTATTTATCTTGCCCATTTAAGATAGAGAAAGGTTTTAAATGAAAATGTAAACAGGTTTAATGACCTGACTACAGGAGGATGCCAAAAAAGGTTACTTCTGAAATAAGTGGTAAGTCTTGAAAAGGAAAATGAAAAATGAAGCACTGTTACTGTTGGGACCTCATCACTGGCTGGGAGGAGAAATGCAAAGCAGGGATGGAGGGAGATAAATCAGGGTTTGAAGAGTCTTGCATCCAGTAGTTATTTTAAATACCTAAACAGAAAACGTAAGGAATTTCATATTACTAAATTACTGGTGGGTGGTTTCTTTTGTTAGTACAGTGCTCTGCTTGCTTCTCAGTGAAGGGTCCGGGCTCAGACTCAGCTCACAGAAAAGAGATGCACACACTCCTTCCTGCAAATGATGGGAACACAGGGTCAGCTGCTCAGCACTTCTGTAAGTCAAAGCATTTCCAGTGGTGTCGGTGGAGCAATGCCAGATTACATGATCTGAAGACCTGGCCTAGAGTTTCCAGCCAGCTGAGGGGCTGTGGTAATATCAGTTTTGTTGTATTTTGTTCTCCCAGTGCTTAGCAACTTCCTTGGGTAACCTTGGTGGGTATTTAGGACATACAGCCCCTGCCACAGCTCAGGTCCCCAGTAATGCTGGGTTAAGACACCCCTTACAGAGGGCAAGGTGGGAAGGGGATGCACATATGTGTGTGCAGCCATTCCATGGCCCCATGCCCATGCAGCTAAGAGCACGGGCTGCATCTACGTGGCAGAGAGGAGGCAAGAATCTCACAGGTCCCATAAGCCTTTTCCGGTTGCTCTATTCCTGACAGTCAAAAGGCCTTTCTCTTTTCTAAGTCTTTTTCCATGTATATGTGTATGTTTTTTACTCTTAGCCCTTTTCTGTACTTGATTTGAGCTCTTCTTACCCTGACATTCCTGTTTTGTTTTTTTACTTCTCTTCAAAGGCCAAGTGACATCATTCAGTGGGAGTTTTCTCTTTCCACTTCATCCTGGACTGCTTTAAATGGTGTTTGCTTTCTTTCCCGAGTGCTCCAACAGGAATAGTCTCCTACTGTTCCCTCTGCCAACACTTGAAGAATTTCTCTGGTAATTTCTGCCTCCAGTTATCACATGCAAGTCTCTGGGCTGATCCCATTTTGCTCACGGTCCCTTGGCCTGTTCCAAATCCCTTCGGCAAGCTCACCACCTCATACCATTCATTCCGTCTCCTTGGCTCTTCATCTCTATGCTGTCTTCATCTCTTCTTTTCCCTCCAGAGGTGGTTGAACTCCTTAAGCCCTTCGCATTTCATACCTTACTGAAAATAGTGCTTTTATTTCTGCTGTGCTCTTTCCTGCCCTTGGTGATCTGCCATGACTGTTCCTTTTGTTCTGCTTTCCCAGTCCTGCCTCAGGGCCTCTTTCCACGCTGCCTCCTGATTAATGTGTGTCAGTGCCCTCCATTTCCTTCTTCAAATCACTTCTTGAAAACCCTCCTATTTTATAAAATGCAGCCATTTGAAAGGTGCTCATTGGGCTGGCAAGGAGCAGTTCCACCTTATTTGACAGGATGAAGCCAATACAAAACCAGTACAACCATTGCTTTCACACTTGGTATAACCACCGTTACCATTTTTGCTTTGCGCCACCAAACTCTGTGGTGCTGATTTTCACCTGTGCCACAGACATCGCTTAAAACATTGAGAAGCAAGGGAGGAAAAATATCTTGATGCCTTCTGTGCTTCCCTAATTTCCTGGTCGTGCATGGGGAAGGGTACATGCAATTGGTTTACTGAGGTTTTGTACCACATAGGCCGCCACCCCAGATGCCATAAACTCTTCCCTTGCTCCCTACTTCTCTTCCAAACACGTCAGTCATGCTCCATAGCAGAAAAAGTTAAGGGGTGTGAATTCTTCCCACCACAGAGGCCCTGCAACAAGCAAGCATCTGCCTCACACGGAGGAAGGCCCAGATGGCCCAAGCTGGGGAATGTGTCTTTGGGCCAAGGCATCACTTTAGATTTTTGCTTAGTACTGTGTTTCTCCAAAGGCATCAGGCAAAGTTTCAGAGCTTTATAAATATAATTAGCTCTAATAACTCAGTTATAATAATGCTTTTTTGAATTAATTTATTTATATGAGTGTAAATATGTTGCTTGTATTAAATGATTCTAATTTAAAGACATCTCTTTGCAAAATTCTTCAAATTAAATTGCAATTATCCCTTTTCCTATGCAATGGTTTATGAGTGTGTATTGGATCTAATCTTACATTTTTTTCTCCCCTCTAATCCAGCCAAACCCTTACAAGCAGTATTTAACTAATATAAGATCTGTGTCTCGTTGATATTATGGGCACTTCAACCTGACTGTGTTCAGGGGTATTTACTTTGGCTGTTGCATCATCGCATATTTAGACGAGAGGAAATAGCTATGTG
The DNA here is from genome assembly GCA_013397775.1 of Eulacestoma nigropectus. Classification (NCBI taxonomy): domain Eukaryota; kingdom Metazoa; phylum Chordata; class Aves; order Passeriformes; genus Eulacestoma; species Eulacestoma nigropectus. Next base: position 61,121 of record VZTE01004781.1, read on the forward strand.
CCTCCTAAATTGCTAACACTAACGGGAGCACTTAATCTTTAGAATATCTTAACTATAAATCCAACATCAACACGTGTGTCAGAAAACACATGAATTCCTTGTGCCTGAATATTCAATGATCATGATTAATGCTTAATGCAAAACACACATGAGGTGCGTGGAAATTGGATACCGGTTGCTTTAAGTCCCATTAAAGAACCTCAGAATCCACATTTAATGATATTCCTGAAAAATCCTTTGTATACCTCCTGAGCTATTTGTGTTTCCTTACTGCTTGCTTGCTGTAAGTCTCCCAGTGTCAAGGACTCTGCCTTTTTGCCCACTCTCCAGCCCACAAGTCAGTCACCCTTGGGAAAGCGAACCTGGGGGTGGAGACAGTGGGAATTAAAAGAAGAGACTGTGCCCTGCCAACAGCTCATTTCCAGCTGAGTTAGCCAGGGGAATGCAAGGGGATTTACATAAGTGGCAGGGCAAAGCGGCCCATTTACCTGCTGAGGGCGAAGGCAAGACAAGGACTTATGGAACCAGTTCTTCAGCGGCTTGTTCCTGCTGCTCCCGGAGCTCCTTCAGAAAGGCAGCTCCTCACTGGACCCGGTGCCCTGTGGAGAGCTGTGACTGTTCAGGCAGCCTGATTGTGCTGGGAGACTGGCCTCACCAATGCTTGGAGCCACCACGGGTCCCCTCTGCCCTGGGACCAGTGCAATGCCGAAATTTCAGAAGCAATTGTCATGTGAAAAGATGAGCAAATTCAGCCTCAGATACACAACAGCACTCAGCAAAACCTACCTTTGGGAGTCCCCCTTGGACCTCACTGTAAGTGAGGGTGACTGAGAAACCTGTGAACTCTGAGCTGCACGCCTGTGGGGATCCAAGAAACCTGTGAACTCTGAGCTGCACACCTGTGGGGATCCAGTGTGTGGCCTTGGCCCCTGCCTTTCAGTTATTTGATGTTGTTGCACTTCCTTTGGAACAGGCTTTTATGCAAATGCTTCTTCACCAGTTGTTGAAGCAAACCTTTCTGGCACTCACTGCTATGGTGCTTTGCTCCTTGCACACACTCCTTAGATTTACTTGTGGTTTGTATCATTCACATTTTCTCTAAGTGTGATGCACACATAGTGTTCTCCAAAATGTACTATGAGCTGAAGGCTCAGTTTTTATCTCATTCCATGAATATGTTTTACTCTTTACCTCTTCAAAGAAATCTCAGTAAATCTACTGCACTTTCCCTAGATCCCTTATTTATACAGTAGAATAGAAATTGTACTCTCTATAGCAGCAAGAGTTTGTGAGCGTTTGTAATCTTGTTACATACTTACTTTAAATCAGAATTTTCTATATTATTTATTTACCTTTTTTTAGCTTTGCAAGACAAAGGTGAATATCACCAAAGAAACGCTCAGGAAGTTCACAGTTGTGTCAGGTTAAAAGTCTGAAATCACAAACAGCACGCAAAAAGATTTTGACTCTTCTGAGCAAAGAAACACCTGCCAGAATCCTGCAGTCACTGACACTGAAGCAGGTGCAGGGATGTTTATTCCATATGAAAATACATATCCTTCTTTTTTTTCCTTTTTGTTCCTGAGATAGCTTCACTGTAAAATCCTATGGATAAGTAGTTGGTCTCACACCCAGTTTTACTGTGGAGGATATATCTGCCGTGACAGTGCTGTTCTGGCAGTGTAAACAGATAATGCTAAGTGTCATAAGGACTCACAGGCTGCAAATTTATCTATTGATGAGCTGGAAAAGGACTTAAGTAGGACAGTGCAAGTACTAGTAGATACAGCATTTACACAGTTCTGTTTTCTCCATGGTGATATTTTACAGTCTACTGTTCCTGGGAAACAACATTCTTAATCTCCTTTAAGTTGTGAAGGTGGCACTCGAGCATTTTTGTGAAAATGCCATATTCGGGCCAAGAATAATAAACTACAAGAAACCAGAAGATACCTTTATTTAAGAGCCCTTCAATTCAGATCAGAAACTCTATGAACAGCTTTTCTTGTTTCAGAAGGAAAAGTGCAGTATTCAAGGCAGGCATTATTCCGCTGCAAGCTTAAAACACATTCTTCTGGGGTTAGTCTTGCAGAGAAGTGTGCCTGTATTATCCACCCTTTGCAAGCCTTTCCTGATCTCGCAGGGAGAATGCCAGACTGTGTGCTATGGGATCCATATGAGACTTCTCTACAGCAAACTGAGAAAACTAGATTTAAACTGGGAAAGGAATGATGATCCTCACTGTCTTTTAGGAAGATCAGCTGTCTGTTTTTACTGGTGCAATCAAAGAAAGGTGGTTGGTGTCTTGGTTCAAGGCATTGTACCTTAAGCAACAGAGAGTTAATGTTTCAGCTTTTCTGGTAGTGGTAAATGGCCATTGACCATTTTTAGTAACTGACACACTAGGAAAAAAATGGTCAATTTTTTTTTTTTTTTGTAGGCGTAGCAGCTATTCTGTGATGTGCATGTGAGGATTACACAAGGAGGTGAGTGATTCTGGAATTTAGCACCATGTTATAACTTCACCAGCGTTACAATTAAGGAACACCTGTAACGGCAACGGTCCCTCCCTCATATCTCTTTTAGATCCACCTTTCTTTCTTGCCATTGCACTTGGTGTTATTTGAGTCTCTTGTTTCATTTTCATTCAAGAATGAGCCGTGTTATTCCCGACTGTTGTTAAGTGCAGATTTAGACACGGTGTGAGCCACTCTAGGTCCCATAACCAGAAATAACCCATAGATCATTTAAATTGTTTGTCAGACACAGATACATGATGAATAGAGACTTGAGTGAGAAGGCCCCATCTGGGCTGTCATGCTGGATTACTTGCATGGTCCCACACTGGCTTTCAAAGCAGTGGGAACCCAAGTTGCTCCGCAGAGAGCTGGGAAAGCTGCGAATTCTGGCACCTGCCATGACTTTGCTCTAACCAACAAATCCAAAACAGGTTTTCTTGGTGAATATTGGACTAAACAACGACTTCTGGGATTCAATTTTGCTTGAAAAAATACAGGATAAGGCAAAGTATGAAGTAACAGCTTCCCATTCCTCCATTTTGCCATCATTCTGTTTATAAAGCCCAGGTAGCGATGTCTCATTTTAGAGGAAAGTCTGCATTGCTGCAAACAAGTAAAAAGATGCTGCTTGCATCTTTTGGAAATGGTCCCTCAGTCCATGGTATGCGTCGTGGAACGCAACCATTCAGGACTCCCTCCTGCTTACGTGGGATTGGGAATGTTTCAAGTAAATGTAATTCGTACTGCATAGATTTTCAGTAGCCTGATACTATTTTAAATAAACAAGCACATGTATTACATCCCACTTACAGAGCCTTTCCTATTTCTGGGCCCACACAGGCACTATATGAGAGCAGGAATCTGTGTGCTTCCTTATGGTACAATTTCCCTCTGTGCTCCTTTTGCAATGGAGCTTGGATTAAAATTAACCTTGGAAAAAATGTAGACCTTCTTTCAAAATACAGCCACTGAGTAGTATTAGAACATCACATGTGTCCTAAATGATTAGAAGAAGTCCTGGCAATATACTTGGTGACAGACTCTCACTTGACCAAACAGAAGAGCTGTGGTGGGTAGACAAGCTGGATGGTCTACTGTTTATTTGCCATTTTCATTAGACTGCATTAAGACTGACAGAAAGTGCTTAACTCATATGTCAAAATTATTAGTTTTCCCACTTCAAAATGTGTTGTCTTTACAGATTTTGCCAGGTGGTATTGATAAATATAGACTTTTGACTCAATTTCTCTGGTGTGTGAAGAAATGTTTGGTCTTAGGAAAAGATACTGTGTGGTTAGCAGGTTCTGCTGTTCAGAATTTTGTGAAGAGACAGCAGTCCAAAGTGGACAAGGTAAGCAAAACAGTGTTTGCTGCTTGCCCAGTTCTCTGATTGGAGGAAATCTTTGAGGCAGAAATAGATTTTCTTTGACATTCCTGAAAGAGTAATTTGTTTGCACTTTCTCTGACCCGCTCTGTGCTGAGACTGGCATAGATGGGTAAATAAAACAGTTGATATTTTGAGGCTAGCTAGGCCCCATATCACTGGGGTTTTCTTCCTTCTCTCCAGAAATCAAACTGTGCAGCCATTCAGAGACAGGACAGGGATATCTTGGGACAGAAGAAGTGTACTACCAATTGCATCATTGATGGAGGTATGCTTGATGTGTAGGGTACATCTCCCAGCCAGGCTGGTGTGCTAGTCTGATTTCAGGATTCCTGTGTGATCTTGAGGCCTCAGCATATTCATATCCTTCTTTCCTGTGGAGATAGGAGCTGATATTCTAGTCCCAAACAAACAAAATTGTTCTCAGTGAACCACAGTGTGCCATATCACCATGGAAACACATGGTGGAGAGAATTTCTGAGAGAGCAATCAGTGCTGTAGTCTGTCACACCTCTCTACCAGCAGCTGTTTCTGGCCAAGCTCATGGCCTCCCAGTCTCCTCTGCTCTCTGCTCAGCTGGGTCTTTCTAGGCTACGTAGATCACAAGCAGCCAAGCTAGGACACCACTAAACCATTCACTAAACAAACTTCAGCAATGCATCAGTTTCTGATTTTGCCTGGTCCCCTATGACCTTGATTCCAAACATTAATGAAAATACACTGCAAATATGGCATGACTTAATTCTCCCTTTGGAATTCTGTGGAAGAAAAGCACAATGGTTTTCTTCCACAGAAGAATTCATGGTTTGCTGGACAATACTTAGAAATGTATGGGTATTGTCCATATAGCTTCTGTCTTCTTTGTCCATATAGCTTCTGTCTTCTTATGAGGTGCAGCACTGACATAGAAAATGTAGGCTGATGTAGAAAAGTGTGTTAATCACCAGTAATTTATACTAGGCCTTCCCTAAGAAAAAGGCTCAGTAGTAGCATTCAGTTTAAAAATCCTAAAAGTTTTGAAAAAACCCGCAAAGATCCCACCTGTTTCAGACAAAATACTAAACAGTGTTTTACCTGTTTACACATTACAGTCTCCACCACAATTCATGGTAAAATGAATACTGAGAAGCTCAGTCCTTATACATGCTATGACCATAAGATGGAGATATTGGGCTACAAAAGAAATACTGTACTTAATTCCCTCACCACCTTGGTTAGTGTGGGTTTATTTAAAGAAAAATGATATGATTAGCTAAAATAAGTATTGTGGTAGGGATTAGACACCAGCCAAACCAGGATGGCAGAGTACTAGGAATGCAAAGTCTTGCTTGTAAAGTGAACTATTAGAAGTGAAAATGTGAGCTTGCTGTTGTACTAATTTCAATAGTGGATTGTGTGTGCCTTTGTTTCACAAAAATAGGTTGAAATATCAGGCTCCCAATTAACAGAGATGCCCTCCTTTCTGATGAGTGGGAAGTTATATGTGGTTCTCAAGACAGGTAAAATGGCCTGTGGATTACACAATCTATACAGATATTTTCTAATCTTCAAGAACACCATGACAGCGCAGGGTCTAGCTTGCATTTCACTCTCTGCAAGAGGCCCTGGGTCTGCAGTAACGGAGCGGAAGAAATTTTTAGCAGCATTAAGAGAAAGGGTTTTCAGGAGAAACTGGAAGGGACAGGTTTCAGTCATCAGCGCCTGAAGTGCCTCTCAAACAAGCAATCTTTGCCAGCATCTGGGTAGTAGTTTTATTAGTGAGGGGATAATTTTGCTTTGAAAAGCATCTTAAAAACCTTACCTTCTTGCTCAGCCAATCCACTTCTCTCTTTAGACTGACAGTCCGTTGTCCCCTCCTTAACTTTTCTCAGTCTGAAAGAGATAGTTGGCCCCAATTCTTGGTCATGTGTCACCTTCAGAAATGTCTGGAAAGTTTAAGTCACCTGTATTGGGTTTGAACTCAGTGCATGCAGTATTTTTGCACGAGCAGAAATGAGGGCTTAATTTAGTCAATTGAAATTTAAAATCATTAGCTGTTAAATATTAATGGTAGAGGATGATGATTAAGTAAGGTGAAGGGTGTTTTCTTAATAGCAAAGGAAATGACTGGAGACATAACTCCATTAAGGGCATATTGGATTTGTCATCAGTTGAAATCTTATACCCAAGTGCAGACACCTCTCTAAAAGTGATGGTTTGTTCAGTTAGCATGTCTGACTCGTGTGTGTGAGGAAGCCATGAAGGAAACTCTGTGGCCTGTGTACAGCAAGAGATAAGACAAAAGGAGTGCATGGGTCACAGGATCACAGAACAGCTGAAGTGGGAAGGCAGATCTGCAGACCATTTAGTTCAAAGTGGTTTCAGCTACAGCAAATTTCTCAGGGCTATGTCTTGTTGAGTTTTGAGTATCTCCAAGGATGGAGATTCTGCTACCTCTCTGGTCAGCCTTTGACAGTGTCTGCCCACCCTCATAATTTAAAAAAA
>VZTE01004781.1:67545-92886 GCA_013397775.1 Eulacestoma nigropectus
CCCCCCTCCAAAAATAAAAAAAAAAAAAAAAAAAAAAAAAAGTTCTTGTATTTAAATGGAAATTCCTGTATTTCAGTTTGTGCCTATTTTGTCTGGTCCTGTCCCTGGGTACCACTGAGAAGGATCTGGTTCTATCTTCCCTCTTTTCAGGTATTTATCCAGATTTATGAGATTCCTCTGAGCCTTCTTTACTGTAGAATGTACAGTCACACCTCTCCCAGCTTCTCCTCATATAAGAAATGCTCCAGTCCCTCACCATCTTTGTGTCTCCCTGATGAACCTCTTCCAGAATGTTCATTCATCTGTGGTCCTGGGGAGCCCAGATCCAGACCCAGCATTTCATATGTGTCTCACCAGTGCTGAATAGAGGAGAAGGATCATATCCCTTGACCTGCTGGTAATGCTTTTCTTAGTGCAACCCAGGATGCTGTTGACCTTCTTTGCCTTGTGAGTTCATTCCTGATTCATGGGCAACTGGGGGTCCACGAGGATTCCCTGGATCATTTTCTGCAAAGCTGATATCCAGCTGGCCAGGCTCCAGCCTGTATTGGTGCATGAGTTTATTCCTCTCCACATGCAGGACTTTGCACTTCCCTTTACGGAACATTATGAGGCTCAGGTTGGTCAATTTATCCAACCTGTTGAGTCTCTCTGAAAGGCACCACACCCACCTGGTGTATCGGCCACCACTTTATATCATGGATCAAGTCACTTCATTGTAGAAGGCCATCAGGTCAGTGAGGCATGATTTCCCCTGCATAATTCCACAGTGAATACTCTCAATCTTGTTTTTTATGTGTTTGGAAATGATTTCCAGGATATTTTGCTTCATCATGTTCACAGGGAACAAGGTGAGACTGTAGTTCTCAAGGTCATCCTCATTGCCCCTCTGGAAGCTAGCAGTGACATTTTTATCCAGTCCTGAGGAACTTCCCCACTTGCCACGACCTTCCCAAGGTTATCAAGAGTGGCCTCAATGGTATGTTCTCAGCACTCATGATCCCTCAGTGATGCCTCAGCACTCATGGCAGCATCCCATCAGAGCCCATAGATTTGTGTGGATTCAATTTGCTTAAATATTGCCTAACTGGGTGCTCCTCCCCTGAGGGTAAATTTTTCTTGTTCCAGACTTTCACACCCATGACCTATTCTTCCTTGTTTATAAGTAACAGGTCCAACGGAACATCTCCCCTTGTTAGTCCCTCAGCAACCTGTGTCAGGAAGTCCTTTCCGACCTCAAAGATTTGTGAGTCCCTGAACGGTGAAACTAGTTTTCAGCACTCGTCTGAATTTTCCATATTAGCAGTAGGTAAAAAGGATGTCTACAAGTAACTGGATCAGAGCTCATAGGGAGAACAAAGACAGTGAAACCCATAATTCTACTTTTACATTCATTCTTCTGGCTAGAGCCACACTTCAGGAATTCTGTTTCAAGAAGCAGAATTAAAATTTTCTGTCTGTTTCCATGTTAATAGCAGTAACTAAATTTGAGCCAAGAAATATACCTGTGACCATGGATTTAAAGAGTGTTTCACTTGAGAAAAGTAATTGACTTATGACAAAGTAAAAGGATGTTGAACTTAATACGGCCAGAGCATGTATTTCAAATTCAACAAGTGTATAAAGATGCCCTTAATAAGAACTGAATGGTGTTATATTTTTACACGATTGCTTCTTTAAATGTTAAACTTGGAGCTATTTAAATGAATGTGGGGAGGTTTAATATTATAGAAGAAGTCAGGGGGAATGATGCTCAAAGAAATTTATAGAATATACCACACCATTTGGGGTAAGGAAGATACTGGAAGGTGGAAGCCCGGTGTCCCCAGCCTGTATATGGAGGCAGCGGGGAGAGATAGGATCCCCCTTGGAGAAGCCAAATTTATGTACACTCTGGGCAACTCAGTAGTGCCATTTGGTTTCCTATATATGTGTGTGATCACTCATATTGAACACAAGGTGAGAGCCCCCCTAATCTTCAGTGCCTCCTTCTCCTCATCTGTTTTCCAGAAGGAAATAGCCTTGGCAAGGGGAAGTGAGAGCCCGTTACAGCAGATGACCAGCCTGGATGATAAGAGCACTGGGAACGTGGGGTCCCCCGAGAACCAAAGCGCATTTCCTGCTATGAAACTCTTTTGAGGACCTTCTCTCCTTACCATGCAAGTTAGGCAGCACAGATGTGCAAACAGGTACAGCACCGCACACTAACCCCGTGGGAGCTTAGTTCTGCAAACCGCAGTGCTTATTTCTGCCTGTCAATCTGGACTTTGGTGTCTAGGTGCAGTTACTTTTTCTTCTGTGTGAAGATAAACACTACTATTGACACTGGAAATTACTCTTGCCGAAGAGATTTTGAACTTTAGGCGGCCAAGCTGGGGAGTATTGGTGTCAGCAATCCATCTGGAGTTGTATGATAGATGGGAACACAGTCAGGAAAGCACCCGGGTGCCCTGACACTGAGCCCATTCCTCCTCCCCTCTGCAGCCACTGCACTCCTTAAGGTATTTTATTGCTTATGTCTTTCAGGACACATGAAAAAGGCTTAAAATACACAAGACAAATTATCCAACATGATTCTCTGGAAAATGTTGTGTATCTTAAATGCAGCCAAAGTGCAGAGTGTATGCCAGTTGTAACAGTAATCACTCATTTTCTGTTTTGACCTAGCTGAGAAATTACAGACTTGGAAAGGAGTAATTCCAATGTAACAATCTTTGCTGTTTCAAAGGTTTTCTTTCTTTTTTACCCTTCTGGCAGCAGCATGTACTCTGTGAGTTTTTTCTCCACTTGTTCAGAACACATCCTATTTCATCTGGCCCTGCTTTCCTAAGGTAGTTAATCTATTGCAGATACATAATTGTATCACATCTCACTTTCTGCCACTCAAGGTCTGTCTCAAACATCCATGCAGATGCCAGAAGTGGAGCTGGTAAGGGTTAAATGTTAGAAGATCGGCGAATTTCAGAAGAATTTCTCACTGCTTCCAGGTCAAGTATTCACAGGTTTTTTTGTTTTGAGCTGTGGCTTCTAGGCTTGGATCATGTCAACGTACAGAGCAGAGCTGACACTGAGACATCCACTTAACAAATATTTACTTTTATATGTGTGTGTGAGTGCGTGTGTGTGTGTGTGTGTGTGTGTGTGTGTGTGTGTGTGTGTGTGTGTGTAGGCTTACGCGCCTGTGTGTGTTCACTTAGCTCACATCTAATGTCCATCCTTAGTACATGGGCTTATCCCACTCTCTGACTTGCCCACAAGACAAGCCCAGGACACATATTTACTAGCAACAACACTTTGGAATGCATTTGTGGTTGTAGAGTACATTTCATGGTATCCTGCTCTAAGCTTGTAATAGTACTACTCAGCTGTAATAGCACTACTCAGTATCACTCAGCTGTTGGCACAATGAACAGAAACAGAAAAAATTGCTCTTTACCATACAGTCTCCACTGATAAAATAAGTTACATTAAAAACATTTCCTCACATTTATTGTCTCCTTAGAAATTAAAATAAAACATTTGAAGGTTTTTATTCTCCCACTAGTTTGTTTTGAAAAACTTGTGAGCTAAAAAAGGAAGCGGAGAGTTTTTTTATGATGGGTAAAAAAACATTGATGTGTCAGTGTGCAAGGATTAAAATGACATACAAAGGGCATAGGCAATAAAAGACACAGTGAAAAAATCATAATTAAGATGAGGCTTAAAAGCGCATGTTGGGATAGTGTATGTGGACACAACCAGTGTGCAATAGTATTTGTAACTTATGCTCATTTGAAACAATCTTATTTCTGAAAATCCAAACAAATAACTTCAAAATGTCATAAACATTTGTCATGGTCAGGGCATTCTCAAGTTCATAAGATTTCTTGGATCAGACTGTAACTTTCTCTTATTTATGTATTGCAAACTTATTCTATTGCTCCTTATATTGATAGCTATATTCTAAATTTGAACTGCAGGGCCTGAACAAGATTAGTGAAGCCAACAAGTGATCTTTCATGTTTGGCAATGTCACAGCTCTTTCTAGCATGAATCCTGCCAATTCTTTTGAACATTTCTGTATACAACATTTTATTATTAATACTTTCTATAGACCTCAGCTATCTTTGGATGAAACCATGGTTTGTATGTGACTGACTTTTCAAATCTTATAAAAAGTCCATGGATATTAAACTTATTTATTCATCTGTGGTATAATCCATTGATCTTCTGTGCACATTTGTCTGCCATGAAGTGTCCTTGCCTTTTAATCAGAGTTGTATTCCACCTCTGTCCAGGGACCATCTGTGGTAGTCAGACCATGAAGTGTTTGTCAGTAGGAAGCTGAGAGCAGCCTGCAACACGGTTTTAACTTCATGGAGAAAAATGAGGAAAGTTTCTCTTTCTGTATTAGGGTTTCTTGGGCAACTGCTTTGTACCACCCACACTGTAAAGGTGATTGACTCTGATTCTCAGACTCATCATGCAATTCATTGAACCGCCATTCACTGTTTTATGTATGACTCAATAATAAAATTTTCATCTTGATTATGGTATCTTAATCTAAAACCATCAACCATCATTCATAATGGGCACAAGCACTTAAACCTATGCAAACCACAAAAAAATCTTTCTTCACTGTGATTTAGAAAGTTACGAATTTGTTGTAATAATGTGAAACTGGCAGACTATTTAGCTAGAACAAGCTTCACCTGAATTACTAGAGTTAAAATTTTTCCTCCAGGGAAGTGTGACCTACAGAAATGTTTCACATTATCCCAGGAAAAAAAAACCATGCTGAAAAGATTAGAAACCATCTTATACACACATGCACACATATGCTTGCATGCACGCACAGTCTCCCACCCCAGCAGTACTGTGGGTAGCAGAAGGAGCAGTGCCCTTTCACAGACTCCTGCCTTGTGCTCAAAGGAAATGCAGCAGACATTTAAATATTTCCAAACCAAACAAGACATCCTGAAGGATTCTCCTCCTGTGGCCTCATTATCTGCTTACATCTGTGTTTTTAAAATCAAAAGAAAGGCTGAAGCAGTCAGAGCCATCCTTGACAGGAGCAGAAAGGGGAAGTGGAGAAGCAAGGAGAAAAAGTTTAAGACCTTCACTCAAGCGGCCCTCGCTTTCTGAGGAGACTGGCTTTAAAATATGGTGGTTGGAAATTAAAATAATAATTTAAAAGGCATCTTTCTAAGGCTTCACATCTAAATGTACAGCTTTAAAATATATAGGAAGGCTGATCTTGCAAAAACAGTGATGACCTCTTGGTAAGTACCTGATCATTCCTCTGGAGTTTAGGGATCAATTCCTCCCCAAAGCTGCACCTTTGCATTTGCTTTCCAATAGGAAGATCTGCGGCAGCAACTCTTCTGCCTGTATGACCCTGGGGCCCCAGCAGGGCCTGAGGCTGACATGATGAGCAAGCTGTTGACGTGAGGAATAGGCTGATGCAGACAAGACCTTTTTCAGAGGGTGCTAATTGTCGTCAAAGCCCCATCCAAGCCTGAGGAGGACCTTCTGAAGGGTGCTCCCCACACCACCCACCTTCACAGTGTCTCTTCTTGTACCTCATCCTCCCTGGATCTTTGCTTTAGTTTTGGACATCTTTGCACCAAAAAAATACAGCTTGCTCCATTCTCTCTGATGGTCTTGTGCACCTACTAATATGAAAGGGTACTCACTGAAAAATTCCCAATCATTTTTAGTGTGTGGGGAAGGAACTGCAAGACTGTTTGAGCACCTTGTACTTACTGCCTGTAAACATTCAGCTTTGAGGAAAAAAAAGAGTAATCAGTGAGGAATTTGGCTTCAAAGTCAATGGCGTGATGCTGTGTGGTCAGGCTGTGTTCTCCAAAGCCAGCTGAGTAGACCTGCAGGGAGGGACTGTGCCTTACTGCTGCAAAGTGTCTGGTAAGCATCTCCAGAACATTTGCTCCAAAGATGTCACCTCACCTATAAAACAGGTTAGCCACAATCTGTGAGCTGAGCCAGCTGGAGTGACAGAGCCACTACCAGTGTCACCCCGGGAAAGGGCTGTGGGTTAAGTGTGTGAGCCAGCACCATTGCTCCTTCCCACCACTCCTGGGAAACTGTGATTTTGGGACTGGGTACAGGTCTTGCAGAGAAAAGGAACAGGGGACAGAAATAAGGGAAGGGTTTCAAATTTGCTGGGAGTGAGGTAGAGAAAGAAAGAGAATTACCCTGAAGGAAAGGAGATGAGAAATGAGAAAATGAGGAAAAGAAGAGCATCCGTGTTCCTGACATGCTCCTCGCACTGAATATGCGCTGTTTTTCATCTCGAGAATGTCAAGCCGTAAATAAGTTATTTTTACTTCTGAACATAAGAAGCATCTCTACCTTGGCAGGTTGTATTACAACTGAATGCAGTATAAGCTGGACCGACCTTGGTGTTGCTTTTTGTCGTAATCTCCTGCCATGCTCCTAAATTACCCTGCTGCAGAGGAAAAGGCTGTTTCAGGCATGCCAGGGAGCAGGCTGAGGTAAGGGCACAGATAGAGCTAAGGAGAAGGGCATGCAAGTGGCCATGGGCATGAGGACTCTACTCCCCTGGGCAGAAGAAAGCACAGGTGAACCATGTCGGCCTAATCAAATAAAAAACACACAGGAAGTTAGCCCAGGGGTAGAAACTGGCTCCTTGCTTCAACACTCTGCTTGCTCTTGCCCTGCTGTTATTCCTGCGCCTCCGCTACCAGCCATCAAGTTGAATTCAGCGCTTCTCCAAACTGGGTGCCTCAAGATATTGTGGATCCCAAAAGCCCGGGGAGTGATGAGTGACAAACAACCTCCAATTTTAGGCAACAGGTTTCTGTTGTCTTGCTGAAGTGGCACATATCTTACACAGTAAAGGTGTCTTGGGTTCCCCAGATGAAAGCTGAGAGACGACATACGGTGTCCCATGCTGACCACTCTGCTTTGCCAATGCTCTGGTTGCCATGGCACAAATCCTAATGAGAATCTGTCACACTTGAGTCTCTTTCGTTGGCTGGGAGGCAGTTTCTGAATACTGGCTGTCCAAAGGTTACAGATGAGCATTTTTACAGCCTCAAACTAAACACTGCATCTTTCCTACTAGGAGAGTTGCCATCACTGAAGTCCAGGATCTACTGGTTGCTGACATTTGCATGAGAATTTATGGCTGTAATAAATTGTGCCTCAGATTTTCCTTATTTGGAATAATTTTGGAGTATCTTTTCCCCACATTTTTTATGGCAATGTAACAGACTACTTTTTAAAGGACTAGGAAGATGTTAATGTTACCTTCACTGCATAAAGAGCTTGGATACAAAGCTTTCCAATAAAGGAGTTTTTGGACAATGCAATGTTATTTATTTACTTAAGCCATTTTATAATAATCTGGCAGGGTAAGCTGACAGTGAGGCCTCGAGCAACTCAAATTCTTTAATTTTTTTTTTTTTTTAGTCTCTGCGCACAGGATGTACTTATTCCAATGATAAGACAAAAATAAGGATTTTCTGAAGAAGAAAATCTGTATTCTTTATCAGTGACTTTATCTCTGCAGACAGACTACAGGTATAAGGGAAGCAGGAATACTGAGACAGTTATGACAGCTAAAGCTCATCTTTGAAGGAATCTGCAAGTATTACCCATATGCAAGCTAAATGCACTTTCACGCGACAGCAAAAAATGTTTTTATTAGGAGTTACCATATATTGACATCTCCGTGTCCCTCTGTGCACAGAAACCATGTGAGGTTCAGCAGGGATCTGGTATGCTTGTAGTAACTTAGAAATGTCTTGGAGAGAGGGAAATAAAACGTCCAAAGAGATGAGCAGCAAATGTCCTATCCAGGATAAATGAAATATAATTTTCATCACCATGCAGATTTGTCTTTTCTCCATCCCCTCATGCATTTCTATTGTATGCATTTCTGTGTTTCCTTCCCTGGACTGTTTCCTGTGACTGGCAGCTGTTCCTCTCCTGCAGTGTACCAAACAGGAAGGACTTCCCCTCCTGGAGGTTAACCATCTTATCTTCCCTCTTTCATTTGGAAAGGCCTTCCCAGCATCATCATTTTATTCACTCCTTCCAGCCTCCTCAGCTTCCCTCTGTCCTACCTGCCCTTTGCATAATGCTTTCCTTTCTTTGGGTTTCCCATTCTCTTTCTCCATCAGAATGACTCTGACCACTTCTCTTTCGTCTTTTTTTCATTCTTACCTGTTTCCCAGCCCTAAACCCGTGTGTGTTTCTCCACCCTATAGGTCAAAAGCCTTTTTTTGTAAGCTAGCTTTTTGTAAAGCCATACTCCTCCTCTAGTCATCTCTCTTGGTTTCCTTGTCTTCCAGACACGTTATTGATGATACATGCCCTTGGTGTTACCTCTCAGGACCTAGTGGATGTCATACTTTCCCCAGACCTATTTTCCAGGCAATTTGGGGTCTGCAAAATGTAGAACCACAAGTGAAAAAGGAAAAAACATGTCAGCTGTGAAAGGCTTGTTCACATCAACATGCCACAGCTCCAAATTATGATGACAGCCAGTATCCATCTGCCGAAGTCAACACGGCCCCTCCATGGCCAATGTGCTTGCTGCTTTCCCATGCCTCTGCAGCCTCTCCATGGGCACCCCTTCCCTGGGCCCTCCATCATTTCGCATTGGGACCATCCCTTTCAGACTAGATCTTTAGCTCCAAATCCTCATGTCTCCTTAGTTTGCTGAGCTGGTTTGGACCTTGGCTGGAAGTTCCCCACTCTTGGGAGCTCTGTAACCAGACAATGTATCCAGTTTGGCCTTTTCAAAACAAAATAGGGTTTAAAAATCAACAGGAACATATTGCTTCGATAACTGGGTTAAAATAATAAAAGAAGGCCTGCTTGCGTGAATATGACTTGAGCTTCATTCTTCCCTCCCAAATTTTGGTCAAGTTCCATGTCGTCTCGGCACCTCCACTCTTGAGCTGGGAGAGGCAGGACACAACTCTCTGTCTTTCTGTTGGAAATGGTGTTAGACTGGAATGTCTGTCAGCTCTGGGTGGGGCTGGTGACGTGCCAGCTCAGGGGCCAAACAGGCCAGTGCTGGGATGATCAGCTGCTTCCCAATGCCCTGGGTGCTGCTCACTATTTCTGGGGGAATCTTACAACCCCGTTGTTTAGTTTCCTGCGCATTTCCTCCTACCCACCTCCTTTGTTTTGCATTGTACAGAAAATAACAGCAAGGAAAGACACAGTGACATATCTCATAACAAGTATTTTTTAAAATTTTCTGTGAGTTCTTCATGTTTTTTGGTTTTCTTTCTCATTCTTATCTTTTCTTACTGGGTTCTCCAGATCACTGTTACTGCATTAGCATGTGCATTCAGTAACAAAATACTGGTGTCTGCAAGTATGTACTGTTTCCAGTGCATTGGACAAAATGATTTTATAAATGAAATTGTTATTGAAAATACTATCTTATTATATTTATAATACAGTATCTGATCAGATGGTAAATTTCTCAAAACATTTTTAGCAGGTTTTTCTTTCAGTTAGGCTAAGTCTGCCCAAGTAATCAGCCAAAACTAGCAAAGCTGTTGCTTGATTCTTAATTTGCATTGGTGTAACTAAGATGAGAAGAAGTTTATTCCTGGGCTTGAAAAGCACTGCATACACTCTGGGAGTTGATCTTTCAATTGCATCTATATGTTTCCATCCTGATTTTTGTATCAAAAAATACAAAAAATCCCAACCAAACAAATAAAGAACACCAAACCAAAATTCCAGCATCCCACATCCTTCTATTAAAGAACTTTGGTAAGATCTTGGTTAAGTGTTTACTAAAGAAATTAAGGCTCTCACATGATGAGAAGCCGTGAACCAAAAGCTATCTAAGAAATTCGAGGCAATAGACATGAAAAAATAGCAAATTTTTGTCTCTGAAAAAATGTTGGTACAGAAGTGCCAAGGTCTAGTATTGTTTAACAAATATATTGGCAGCCTGGAGAGGGGAGTGGGAGTAAGGAAGTGAAATTGATGAAGTTATTTATTTTAATCAAAGCCCTGTGCTTCACTGGGGGGCAGCATGTCAGTGAGACTTCAGCAAAGCAGGCAAAGGCCCAATACAATGGCAGATAGAGCTAAATGGTGGCACATGCAAAATAAGATACACTAGAGGGGAAAGCAAAATATTCATGTGACTTGGAACACTTGATATGAGCTCTGAAAAAAGACTTGGGTCCTACTGAAGGCAGCTTGATAGAAACTTCTGCTCCCTGTAGAGAGTGATGGGAACCACACAGCATCACACTAGAAGCCAGCAGTGCAATTTTGTCTATTTCTTGTTGTTCAGGATTTGGCATCTTGGCCAGGGTTCATCTCCTTTAACCATAGAGCACTCATCTTCACCTGAGCCTGTCATCTGAGCTCTTTTACAGCTAATTGAGAGAAGTGTGCATGCAGAGGTTGAGTCACATTCTTCTAAAAAAGACACCTCCAAGAGATCCCATCACTCTTCTTCAGATGCCTATTTTGACTTTTTCTGTAAAAGGAGTTTTGTCATCTAGTATTAATATGTATGCTATAGAAAAATGCGGTCTCCTGCCCTAGCAATTTTCATTTTCTGTCATGTGGGAATTAAAGGAATCACAGTAAGATGCCAAGGGCCAGGATATCTGAAGATGGTGGTGAGCTGCCTCAGGAAGGGGACAAGCGCAGATGTGGTAAAATCACTTAAAAATAATAAAAACCTCATTGAGATGAATCAAGAGCTTCTGTCTTGGCATCTAAGACAAAACAAACACAGACAAAATGCACAGAAAGAAATATGTCTGTAAAATACTGACTAGTAGAATCTGGTATCCCCCAGCACAGGATGCTAGAGAGGCTGCAAGCTGAGTTCAAATTTGAGTGCAAATCTCACCCTCAGAGGGGTTGGTGTGGATGCACACTTGCCTGCTGCAAAACTTCTTGCGTCTCCTGAAGCACCTGGGGCTGGTGGAATAGGCTGACTGGGTTGAAAGAATATCTTGTATATGTGCAGCATTCACCTATGGGCTGAGAAAAGAAATCAATGCCGAGTTCAATCGGAAGTTCTTAGACTGCCAAGTGGATATCTTGGGAAATGAGTGCCCTGGCAAAATTATGTGTGATGACTATCTCCTTAAAACAAGGAAAGACATTCAGGATGTAGATCACACCCTCTAGAGACGCTTCACTGCGAGCAAGCAGGGAGTATCAGACTGTTAATGCTTTTTTTAAGTCCACCGATTTTCTGTTCCTCTTTCAAACACAGGATCCTAGACCGTGTGGGCTTTGACACTGGACTGATGAGGAACTTGACATGAGTCCACCTGAACGAACATGCAAGCATGTTCGCTTCATGTACAGATGGGTGTTTTATAGGCTTCTACCTATAACACTGCCTGTGTCTGTAAGGACATGAGAGAGTTGTCAGGTCCTCTTTCTGGTGGAAAAAAGTGACCTTGTGAATGACAGCTGTGCAGGCAAGAGACAAATTTATTAACATCTCCACAGGGCAGACTATGCAGAACAGATGCTCTAAGTGGGGGCTTTCCCAGCTCTGGGGGGTCCTCTGTCTGCTCTCCCTGTGCTCAAGTGCCTCCTGAAGTGCTGAGCTTGGAACTTTTGCTAGCTGCATGTTTCTTCTTCTGTTTTTATTTTACTCTGCATTCAAAGGACTAAATAGTGAGAAAGGGCTCTGGCTGCTTCAAACAGCGTACAGGAAATGAGCAAGCTGAATAGCATGTTTGCCAGCACATGGATGTTTTGGCATACTTGGAGCCTATCTGGACTATGGATTTGTCTCATTTTTAGCCATTACTAGCCAACCATCAAAGGCTTTTCCCTATAAAAGGAGACCCATGTTTTGTTGTGGTGCATGCTCCTGACTAATAAATTTGTCCTGAAATGCCCCTAGATGGGATGGTCTGTTTCACATGACCATCTGTTTTCTGTTTCTCACCCTTGGAGTGTGGCTCCTGCCTGGGGACCCTGGGGGTACTTAAATCCAGAACCAACTATGGGCAGGTGGAAACTACTCAGATGTCTGTACTTATGTACTTCCCTTAGATACATCCCTGAGGAGGCAGCCAACCCAACCAGTGGTGATTGAAAAGGAAGACAGGGCTCTCCTGGGACAGACAAATATCAGCTGCTTACAGTAGATGCTCTTCTACTCAACGAGAACATGGAATTTTGATCACATTTCCTTCCAAGTCTGAAGGACGGGGCCAGGAAGGATCTAACCAAACACAGCACTGGCAAGTAGAAGAACTAGCCCACTTCTGCTGGGCTGAATCCCGTGTTTGTCCTTCTCTTGCTTCTCCCTATGTCTCCTGTGGGCCTGATGGGCTGAGTTGCTACGAGTCTGCCTTCATGTATTCTGGCCATCTTCTCTGTTGATCCCTTCCTTCAGAAACTGAGTTAGAGGAAACTGGTATTTCCTTTAGTGAGTGGGAACTTAGAGACGAGGAATTCAGAATCAGCAGGCTACAGTAAAAAAAAAAAAATGTTTTGGGAAACCTAGTTCTTCTCTTCAGATTTGGAAAACAAGTATATGTGGATGTCTTCTACTGAGGGATATGTTTAAACCCTATAGTAGGACTGCAGTGCAAGCAATTAATCAGCAACAATAAGGAGCAAATCAGTGGGAAAAAGTAGGGGAAATTTCAAGGGCTTGCAGAAGTCTGCATATCTGGTGTTATAATACTAGAACAGAAACAGTAGTGTATGAATCACTCACAGTCATTCCTTGCCTCCATGGTTTTGGTAACAAGGGCCCTTGTCTGAAGTAGAACGGGAACAAGGTTTGTGTCCCAGGATTGAAATAAAGCTTATTTGGCAGATAAAGAAATCTTCTGGGGTAGTCAACGGGCATGGAAAGGTGAGAGGGGACAGCAAAAGAAGGTTAAAAAGATCTGAGTTTGAAGGCTAAAGCATGCTGGGGGAATACCACTCGGCACTTTGTTGGCCAGCTCTTGCTGCTGTCACCATCTTCCTGGATACTCACCTCTGTTACCATCACAAACACACTGATACCAGGCATAAAGTGCTCCAGCTGAGACCCATCCTTGTCCTCATTATGGTCTTACTGAAGTCAAGCACAGAGCTGTGGTCCTTTCCTGTCTCGGGTGCAAGTTCAGGCTTCACTGCCTGGAGGCTGCACTGGGCTGCTGTGTGCCAGTCGCACTTCCCAGGATGTTGGCAGGGCCGGGCATTTGCCACCTTTGGGGAAGCCTGAAATGGCACATATCCAGGGACAAAGTAGTCTTCTGAAATTCAGACTGTTGGTTGATTTCCATGGAAGAAATAATGATTTTAGAAAGAAGAAATTTGAAGAACTACCATCTCTGCATGTGTCTCCATACTGCCTGCTGCTGGAAGGTTGAGCAAGTCTGGACTGCTTTACATGTGCCTGTGTCTAAGACAGCCTTCACCAAACAGTTTCTATTGCTGTATTGACAGAGCCTCTGAGCCTGCTGAGTAACTTGGCTGAGTCCTGCGCTCTGGTTTTGCTTGTTCAGACTACTTTGGACACCTTCAATGGGTAGTCAAGCCAGAATCCTCCTACCCCCTGCTCCTCTGCTGCCCTGGAACAAGCTTGTTTGTTTACCGGAGGTCACTTATCTTGAGCTATTCCTTTTTTCCTATCCACTCCTCCTTGCTGCCTCACACTAAGCAAAAGCAATATACTGATGTACTGAAGTGTTCCCACTTCCCAGTGCAGCTTTTTTCCTGTCTTAGAAAGGAAAAAGGGGTACACTGCAATGAAAGGAGTGTCTCATAAAATCCTGTTAAAGCAGAATATGAGGAGTGGAACTTGATGTCTATTTTTAAGGGACCTAATAATTCTGCCTTTCATTATGACATAGTGGATCTTCCTATGGTGGCTGCAGAAGCTACTCCTCTTCTTGCACCTCTTTTATCGATGATTACCCCCCCAACTTGATAACATTCACATCGGTCTCCGGAATCTTCACCCTCTATGTTATGGCTCTGCTGGTTAAGTCACCTGGAATCAAAGTACACTCCTCCAGTGCTTTTCTGATGCTCCTTGTTCCTCCCTGGTGAACAACTCTGCTCTCCCTTCGTTAATGGCCGAGAGACTATCTGGCATTACCAGCATTAAGAGACCATGTGCCGAAGGACAAGTGGAAGAATCTGGAAACATTTCTGTGCTCTGCAATTTTAATTTGTCTTTAATTTGAGCCTGTTGAAGGCTCTTTACTCCTTTTTTAAAGAAGAGAGAGCCCTGTTGCTGACTCTAATCTTCACCACATCTTCCCCCTCCCATTTTTTCATATTCTCTCCAGCACAAAGGATTAGAAGCACTATCCTGTAACCAAACAACTTCTTCTAAGCCACCAGAAAACTCTCTGCAAGCCACCACTGGTCAACAAATCTCTAGCAAGGGAACATACAGATAAAAAACCTCACAAAACAACATGAATTCAAGAAGGCCCAAGGCCTGATTTTAAGGTCTTGATTCCACAAGTAAGGTTGTCCAGGAACTTACAGTATTGATCATGCTTTTGATCCAGTTTCTAACATTCAGCTATCTCACAGGGAAAAGATGCAGCCCTCTAACACAAGGATTTCCTAGTCATAGACACTGCCCTGTTTAGTTTCAATCAGCTTTGAGGAGCTGATACCACTTTAAAGTTGGTCGTATTGGTGCAGCTTGCAGCTGTACATGTATAAACGAGGGATTACAGTGATGGAGTGTCCATAAACACCAGTTATGCAGTTTGAACTAAATCACACTTTTCATCATATCAGAAAATTGTTGTGCACGAGACCCAGTCTCAAAGAATAATTTTAAACTAGTTTGAGAGATTTTTCATCAAGCAAAACGTGTTTGGTATATGTTAATCGGGACAGGTATAAACCAATCCAAAGAGGACCTCTGAAAATGAGATAAGATTGTGTACATAAGGGATTTCAGTAGCTCAGCTGAATCAGTTATAAAACTTTTAATTTAAACTAATGCTACCTATATTTGGACAGTAAGAATTAATGGGCTGCAACTCTATTGCAAGGAAAATGTTACCAGTGGGGATCCAGTCCAAGAAATCCTATTCCTCAAAAGCAGCACAGTCTCTCTGAATTACCCTAAAAACATCAAATTACCTGTGAACTCAGTGGTACTTTGCACACCACCACAAATTCACTTTGCAATGCTTAAAATAATCGATGTAATGCAGTTAGCATTTCTCCATAATCTCCTAAATAAATCTAAATCCGCTGTTAAAATATCTCTAATTTCCAGCTGCAGTTTGGTAGCGGTGTCCCAACATATTTTAAAACCTCCTCCTCCTCCCTGCATATTTCTTTTCAGAAAAGACCAGTGGAGAAGCCAATAGATTTCTATAAATCACTGTTGGATGAAAACAAGCATAAAAAGGAGGCTTGAAGTTGTTTAATATTACAGATGTTTTGGAGCTCTATTCAGTAGTTGGCAAGTCACATGAAGCTGCTCTGAATTCTTTATAATCTAGACACAAAGATCATTGAACTCTGAAAGAACCTCTGGGCTTTTATTCAAAAATATGTTGGCTTCTATTTACCTCTTTCTTCATTTGTATCTATCAAATGGCTCAATATATAAATAAAGCCCGGGTGTTCTTATTAGCTAAGGCAGTATTTCATGCAGATTAATGCCAGCAGGTTTTGTAAAATACATCTCTATTCAAAGCTGGAGTATGTTTTGAATTAATTTTCATCCTGTATATGAATCAGGTATATTCTACTCCTTTTCTTATACAGACCTCAGCCGCAGCACATAGGAGGAACCTCTAGAGTTTAATTCTAGTCCCATCATCCTTCTTCAGCAAAGCACTTTTAACTCTAAGCGTCTGCACAATCCCATTGACTTTAATGGGAGTACTCACGTGCTCAGGTATATTAAAATTATAATTGAAAACAGCACCTTGCTTTCTCCGGGCCTAAGTGACATACCTAGCATTTTATTGAACAGTCTTATTTAAATATTACCTCATGTATATGTTATGAGCAAATCTTTCTAGTTCAATAAAATCAGGCTTATTGTTATTGAGTTAAAAAAAAATCTTTACTTTTCTTTGCCTCCAAAGCAGGCTAAAACTCTCACACTAAACTGAAAATATTGTGTTGGCTAAAAGTACTTTGCCAGCTGAGCCAAAACACGGCAAGATATTCATCTGATGTTGGTCTTAATAGAATAATGGGCAAGAAGATTTAATGGGATCGATAAACTCATTTTTTTAAAGAGTTTTTTGGTCCACCACCATCTAGAAATTCAACATCTCACATAAGATATCTTAGCATTTGGCTAATTTTGCCAATGTTAAAATGATTGCTCAAACGATCCCAGCTTTCAAGTGGTTGAGTGGGGTTTTTTCTGTGTAATATAAACACCCTCACAAGCAAAATCCCTCCACTGAGGCAGTAAGACTGTGATGAAACCAGAGAATGGAGAAAATATATATATAAGATTATAGTGGATCACACGCAAACTGTTTGAGGCGCTCCAGAGTGATTTCATTCCCATCTCACGGAGACTCTGCCTAGCGTGTTCTAATAATGGAAATGTTTGGATTAGTCTATGTTCAATCCATTTACCTCACCACCTCACCAAATGTGAGCTATGCTATCAGTCTAGATGACTAACTATTTGTAATTTAGTTGTAGCTTTCTTGTAGCTGTGGCGGTCCGAGGTCATTAGGGAGGCACGGCTTGCATTACTGATGCATTAGACCGACTGATCTGGTTGGAAAAGCTGGAGCAGCTTTCTGGATACACAAGCTGTTCACTGGGATAGACCAGAAGTGTACCTAGAAGTTCTCTGCTCTCATCCTCCTTTGAGCCCACCTGAAAGGACAGAGTAATTGTGGGAGCTGAAGCCCTGGGCTGAAAGTCAGTGGTGACTTTATTTTCAGACACAGCAGAGGTGCATGACTGTTGTTGGGTGCTACCTGGGCTATAGCCCTGCTAAAGGGAAAAAAAAAGTATCGCTTAGTCTTCTTACAATCCAAACATAGAGAAAAAAGCAGTCAGGGACATGTTAGCAGGCAAGGAATGGAGACACGAAGAGGAAGAGGATAGACTATTGTCAAAGAAAAGAGCAGTAACTGAGAGCTGCAGAGACACAGACCTTGCCATGTTTTATACCAAATGGTGCTCATTTCAGCATAGCAGCTACAGGTTTCCCTACAGGGTGAGAAGCAAACGCATGCTCAGTTTTGGGTCTGCCTTCCTGAACTTTTTCACAATGCTGAGACTAAATAGACACATCTAGATTTCTGGTTTTGTTATAATGCTAGAAATTTCAGTTTTCTCTGATACTTTCTCTGATACTGTAAGTCCCCTCAAGTCTCGGAGATGAGTGCTGCCTCACTGCTGCTGTGATTAGAAGTCTCAGTGTGCTGGATCTCTAACAGAGAACTTCTTTTTCTGAAATGTGAAGTATTTGGGTATGTTCAATGGCTGTTAACAAATGTTAAAAGATGCAGGGAATTTTTAACTATATGGCTAAAATGTAAATACCTTGTCCTCACAGTGGCATAGCTCTTGGTCATGACTCTCACTAGCTCTGCGGCCACTGAAGTTCTTTAGACTAAACAAGGGCTGAATTCCTAGGGTAGAAGGTACAGCAATAAAATCAAATATCAAAACAAAATCAGATCAAATTAACTTAAAAATCTGTCTGCTTTTTTCCTCCCTGTCATTTAAGCACCCTTAAATTCAGAACAAAGAGGTTGAGCTCCTTTTACTGGCAGCACCCAGAAACACATTGATGTCTAAAGAGTACTGCTTCTGAAACGTCCTTTGTTTGAGAGGCTTTAACGGGAAAAAAGGAACCTTAATGGTCTTAAATCACCAAGGGAGACCACAGGAGCCCAAAAACGAAGGATGCCCTAGCAATTCCTTCCCCTTTCTTAGGAGAAGAGCCACTGAGAGCATTACTCACGTCTTCTGGTATATAACAGCACTCAGAAAATGGGGAAAATAATAATAATAATAATTTAAAGAAAAATTCGCTGTGACACCATTGTGCGAACCCGTGGAGCTGCGGAGCTGCCGGAGTCCGGCGGCCGGGGCGCGCTGCGGGCCGGGGCCGCTGGAGGGCACTGGCGCCCCGCGCCCGACCGCCGGCAGGGAAAGGCAGTTTTTTTCTCTTTGAGGTCCTGTCATTCCTGTGTAAACAAGTTACGTTCAAGTGTTTAGGATATAAATTACGACCATGCAGGCTTGCCTCGGAAAGAATGTAAACACAGCACTGTGGTCGGAGCAAACTCTGAAACTGACTTTATAATTTATCACAGGCCCTGAGAAGCTCAGGGAAGAAAAGGGCATGTCTGAGCATAAATATGTATTTAAAAGATGAAGAGTTTTATCTCTATATATAATTACATAGATATAATTTATATATGTATGTGTGTGTGTGTGTGTGTGTGTGTATGTGTGCGCGTGCATGCATATATCTATACATATATATATATATACACACATATATATATATACACACACACTTATCTGTGTGCACACATGCACAGAGCATTTTGCTGAATCTCTCTCCCCCTTTATCAGCGCTCGGGCGCAGGGCCGGGCAGAGTCGGGCGTCGGGGCGCCTTGGGGTAAAGGAACGACTCTGTCCCCTCCTGACAGAGCTGCGCGGGGGGTGGTGGCCGTGCCGAGCTGCCCCCGGGCCGGCCCGGGCCCTGCGGGGTGGGTTCGGAGCGCATTCCCCTGCCCTGGGGCTGGCGCGGCCGTGGGCTCTGCAGGATGCACGGGCCAGCAGCTCCTGGCGCCCGGCTCCGACTCTTGGCCGCTCGCCATCCACGGGGCACGGCGACATCGTGGGGACAGGACTTGCTTTGCTTGGGGTGCTTCGGGGGCCCCTTTTTGTTTTCTTTTGTACTTTTTTTTTCCTTTCTCCCCTCCGACCCGGTTCGCTGCCCGCACCTTTGTCGGTGCTTCTGCCTGACTTTATCAAGCCACGGTTTCATCGCCGATCCTCTCGCCGCCCACCCGTGACATGTCCAACCCAGCATTGCACAGGGGCTCTTGCCCCCACACCTGGCAAAGTCCCGTCGGGGCACAAAGGGACTCCGAGAAGGCTGTGGGGAAAGGAGACACGGGGACACCCGGACGCATCCCTAAAGAGCGGGGAGGGCGTTTCAGACCTGGAGGCGCCCTCAAAGAGAGGATCATGCAGTCCGGACCCTCCTGCTTTTGTGTCCTCTGCCTCGGTTATTTCAAAGTCTATCCAGCAGCGGTGGAAAGTAGGGTGGGAAGTGGGTGACAGCGGGAGATGCAGCCCAGAGACCATGGCACTGGCCTCCTCGGGTCAACCTCTCCCTCCCCTCCTCCGCCTGCAGCGACTGAAGGATTTGGGGTTGCATCTTTAACTGTCTCGGATGCTGGGGTGGAAGAGTTTTCTCAGAAGGAGCCAAGGGAAAACAAGTGCCTGTCCAGTGATAGTCGTTTATATACATTTTATTGGAAAAAAAATTTTACATCAAAATATTTTGGCAAACTGTAAAAAGTATACATAAGTGCAAATATATTCTCCTTTTAAAGCAATAGTGTGTGAGTATACACGAGATTTATTTAAAATAATTTTTTAAAAAATATTGTGGTAGAAAACAACTTTTGTAAAAATAAAAAACAAAACGTTGTATTGCTGCAATACTGGGAAAAAAATCGAACTTTTCTTACAGTCTATACACGAAAGGGCTAAACAATACTGTTTTAATAATATCAATCGGTCGGTGCTGAAGTCCATACAAAGTGTCCTTGGTGGGGCTCGGGGAGAGAACACAATGAAAAAGTAAATTTCCCGCTAACGCAGTAACGGAAGTGGGAGTCCTCAAAGGTGTTGAGACATTTATTTTTCTTATGCAAAGACACTTTCTCGTATAAAAATATATCGAATTGTTCCCTTTCCCAAAGCTGGGTTCTTTAGGAGATCACGGAAAGGCGGTTTTTGATTAAGGTGGTCAGACTTGGCATAAGGACACTTACGTCCCCCCTAACCCAAAACATCACGCAAGGCATTTTTCTTTTAGTAAGACCTTTGGAGCAGTATATCAGCTGTACGTGTCCTTCAGGGGATGGAGCGGGACCGAAAACACTGCTTCCTTAGGCAAATTTGCTAAGTGACTCGTGTACTATCAATTCTACCGGAGTGCACATTATATTTAATCTGCGTGGGTCCGTCTACACCTCGGCTCTGTTCAGTGACACCTGATTGTCTCTGTTGAGGCACTGCCTTCACATCACGCAGGGCTTGATGTCTTGACAGACGCTTTGGTGGTGGTGATGGTGGTAGTAAGATCCACTAGCGGACGGGTGAAACGAAGAAATGCCATTAAAATTGAGGACAAAATCTTTCCTGTCACACACCGGGGAGGGATGATGCTGGTAGCGAGGCAGTCCCACTGCAAGAGAAGGAAATAACAAGAGCTGCTCAGAAGTCGGAGAGCTTTGCCCGGGTGGGGCAGCCCTTCCTCCCTCACCCTCAGGAAGGAGAGGCTGCCTGCACAGAGCCGGCACACCGCTCCCTTACCCCGGCTCTCGGTTCCCCCTGAAAAGTTTGGTAACTTCTTTTTGGCTTTCCTGGCAGCGGACTTGGACTCTCCCCCGGGGACAGAGCGTGATCCGCTGCAGGGCAGAGAGACCGGGGGTCCCATTGCCCCCAGCGAGGTGGGAAAGTGGATTCTCCGGAGTTCCTCATCGCCCGCAGGTAGGCTCGGAGCTGTACCCGTGCTCGTAGGAGACCCCGAGCCTGCTCTACGGGGAGGTTCGAGACTACAGAGCGGTGTGGCCCGCAGGCTGAGGAGAGGAAGGCATGCGGGGGTGGATGCCCACGGACACGTGCCCGGCCGCATCCCGGGCACACGGACATCTCTGAGCATCCCTCCTGCGTGGACACACACGCACTGCTGTCTGTCTACCCTCTGCCTGGGTACTTATCGACATGGAGGGGTAGTTCAGCCTCTGTGTGGGGGATATATGAGGGAATGTGTGTTTTGTGCGTGTGTGTGTGCGTGCATGTGTGTGTGAGAGAGAGAAGGAGGAGACGACGCCGCTCGCGTGTTTTCCTGCGTGCAACACGGCCATTTGAACCTAATTCCCATATTTCCTCGCTCTTCCCACTCTCTACCCTGATCCTGAGAGGATTTTACTTCTGGCTTGAGCGGCTGCAGGTTGAATTCCAATCACGATCCATTTGTGTGTTGATACAGTATGTATTTATTTACGTGTGTGTGTGTAAGGGCGTTCACGCCTTTTCGCGTGTGCGCTTTCATAAACATAAGATACACCCTACGGTTCATCAACAGCAACAAGCCAAGTACATCCGTGGTACCGACATGTAAATGACCTTGCAAATTCCCATTGTAATTTCCCACAGCCTAAGGCAGCCTTTCGGGGGCCGCATGGGAGACGTCACCCCACCCCCAACACCGAGCCGTAGGACCGTGCTGGGATCTTTGGTCTGGCAGGATTCCTACTGGATCCGGCGGGGACGAGAGCTTTGCCAGAGCAAGGCCCGCAGGGTAGAGCCAGAAGAGGGTTTTGGTTTAGCGTGTGGATGTCAAACTCGGCTAGCGAGATCCTGTCAAGTATGACCGAGGGTCAAGGGAAAAAAAAAAAAAAGGCGAGGGGAAAAAAAAAAAAAAAACAGCAAAAGAAAGAGAAAGAGAGTGAGGGGGTAGGGGGAAAAAAGGGAAAGAAAAAGAAAAAAACAGGAGGGAAACGTCCCCGGTTTTCCTCAGGATGGCGGAGCCGAACGCTTTGGCGGCGTTGGCCGGCGGCGCTCACAGCCCGTTCTCCTCCGGCATTGTCCCCTCCTTCACCCCGCAGAGCTCACTTTATAAAAGTGATTATTTCGCTGGATTTCCTCGGCTTTCTAATAACCCTGCTGGTATGCTCACCATAAACTGGGGCACTTTATTACAATCCTGATTCAATCATTTAGCAGGATTTAATAGTCTGCGAAAAAAATCCGGCTCCCCCCGCCCCCCAGCTTCAAAATCCTTTTAGCAGAACCCAGCCTCCTGTTTCCAATTTTTACCT
This sequence comes from Eulacestoma nigropectus, assembly GCA_013397775.1. Classification (NCBI taxonomy): domain Eukaryota; kingdom Metazoa; phylum Chordata; class Aves; order Passeriformes; genus Eulacestoma; species Eulacestoma nigropectus. The sequence goes on from VZTE01004781.1 coordinate 89,572, forward strand.
CTCTTATTCTTGGGTCTGATATAAATTCACGGTTTTAAGTCCTCCCTGACGCTGTCATGGGTAGAGGATTATTGACCGATCAACAGCGATTGCCACCGAATTTGCTTTGCATTTAACTAAGAGAAAGGGAAAGGCGAATTTCACTTGCTACTGTTTTTGCGGGGAGAGGAGAAGAAAGATTATTGCTGGTTATAAGTACAAATAAAAGAGCTCGGATCCTTTTTCCCCATCTCTTTTCACTCTTCGGAAATATTTGTGCCACAGAGATTTTACGTATCATGCACAAATAAGGATTGGATCCACTCAAAAAAATTTAAAAATATAAAATAAAGGGTTTGATTTGATTTTTTTTTTTTAGTTAATCAAGGACTGGGTATGGCTTGCACTAAAATGCTGGGCCCAGATACTGAAGCTGTAGAAAATAAGCAGAGAAACACTGTTTTGCAAAGTGATAGCGTTAAATCTGAGCTGCTGGAAACGGACGCTCGTGGTCGGCATCAAGACAACGTCCAGAGGTCCGTATGCGTCTGTACCCGTCCTTGAACAGAGACAATTCGGATTTAAACGGCCCCGGCCTCCGAAACCGCAGTGGAACTCCGGGAGGACCAGAACCCTTGCTGTCTCTCCCTCTGCTTTTTGTTTTGCAGAGGTATTCTTGGGCTGCTTCTGGATGAAAATTTCTCTTCCAGGAATCATCTTTCTTACCTCAGGTATCTGGCAGGAGGAGGGGGCAGCTGCCTCCCAGCCCCGCTCCCCGGGCCAGTCCCACTCCTGCACCACGCGTGGCCCCATGGGCCCTCCGTGGCTGACTGTGCGGCCGCAAATAGTCAAACAAACAGATGAAAAAAAAATTCAAAGAAAGAAAAAGAAAAGAAAACAAAAATCCAAGCGAAAACAACAAACCAGAGCAGAAATTCCTAACGGAGAAGGTACGTAGTTCGGCGGGGGATGCCCTCGTGAACCCGCTGGCCTCTCGCCCCGGCCCTAAAAAGCACGTGGAAGGACGTCCTATGTTTCCGAAAAGTTGGTTTAAACCTCAGCAGCAGAGCCCTGTGGGCATAGAGGAGCCCACCTGGGGACGCATCTCGTCTCCTCTCTCCTCTGCGCCGAAACGCCGGTAAGACGGCGACCCGCTTCGCAGCCGCCTCTCCCCAGAAAGCGCATCAGGGTTATTCAGAGTTTGGGTCTTTTGTTTTTAAGGGAGCAAAGTTTGCAACCGCTTTCCCTTGGCAGCCCACGTCCCTTCTGTGGTGATGGCAAAGCGACTTGCACGGCGGCTCGCCCTCCCCACGGCGACAGCGGGCTGTGGGGAGGCCAGGGCAGGCTGCGGCGCTCGCAGAAGGACAGCAGAGTGATTGACAGGCGCCTAGGGAGGGGGCGGGAGGGGACCCAGAGCTGAGGGTCGCCTGTATTTGTTACTTGTTGAAATTCCCATAAAATTGAACAAGACCCCGCTCTCATAGGGGTTAAGTCAGGCTAAAATCCTCTTCGGTGTGGTCCAGCCCAGACTGTCTTTGTTTGCTTAACCTCTGGGACCCACGTTTAAAAGGGCTATTTGGAAAAATTCCCCGTAAGAGCCCAACATCTTTTACCCATTTTTGTGCTCGGATTTTTCTGAGCAGACATTGTCTATAATCACCGGCCGAGGAGGGGGTGAGGGGGTGGGAGACAGCGACCAGAAAACTCTTTCCTTTCGGTTGCAGAAATATACTCGATCCCCTTTAATCTCTCTAGCATTTTTTAAGATAAGCGGGTGGTTTTGGTATTAGAGGTTGGTTTTTGTTTGGGTTTTTTTTTTTTTTTCTTTTAAATTCTCTTTTTTCCCCCCAGTAGGGTTTAGAGGGTAATATTTGACGCCTTTATTTGATTACTCCCGCGGCGCGTCTCCGCGGAGCGCGGTTTACCGAGGCGGCGGCGATGCCCGGCGGCGCTCCCCGCGAAGTGAAGCCGCAGCACGGGGCGGAGGGGCCAACCCCGCTGCTGCCGCCGTGCACATGTCGCCGGCACCGGGAGGGGGACGCGTGAGCCGGGACGGAGCCGGGACGAAGCCGGGCTTTCCTCGGAGTGCTCCTTCTTGGCACTGAGCAAGCAGGAGAGATGCTCGCAGCCGTGCCCACAGCCGCCCCCCTCAAACAGCCCCCCTGTCCCGAAACACAACAGCTCCAACCCACGCGTATTTTTTTTCCCTCTCGCAGACAATGCACCTCTTTTTTCCGACACCGTGGTGGTCCGGGCTTCCCCGCGCGAAACCTTTGTCGCCGGCGAAAACCCCCGCCGGCGCCGCGCTCCCCGCCGCCCCCGCCGCCCCTCCGCGCCCCTACCTGAGAGGTCGTCGCGGGGGCTCTGGTGCAGGTATCCCTGCTCCAGGGAGTAGGAGGGCACGCTGGAGTGGATGCCGGAGGAGGTGGCGTTGGCGGCGGGGAGGCCCTGCTGCTTTATGTAGGGCGAGGCCCCCGAGGCTGTCCAGTGAGCCGAAGGGCTCGTGTAGGGCGAGTGGCACTCGATGGCGCTCGCCATGGCCGGCGAGGAGGGCACGGGGCTGCTGCTGCTGTCGGGGCCGTAGTCCCCGTTGGCAGTCACCGGGCAGCTGGCCATGTAGGTCGAGCCGGGGTTGGGAGACATGTGTGGGACGTGGTGGCCGCCGCTGAGTCCCTCGTAGCCGCTGGCCATGGCGTTGGGCATCATGTCGAGGTTGTAGCCGTTGGAGTGGCAGGCGAGGGAGGTGGGGGGCGCCTGGAAGTCGAAGCCCTGCGGGAGGATGGAGGCGCCGAAGCCCAGCCCGTTCATCATGCGGTACATGGGCTTCAGCGCCTGGCATTTCCTCCTGAAGCCGCGGGGCCGCCGTCGGAAGGAGCCCTCCTCGAACATGAACTCGCTGGCCGGGTCGATGGTCCAGTAGTGGCCCTTGCCCGGGCGGCCCAGGCCCTTGGGCAGCTTGATGAAGCACTCGTTGAGGGAAAGGTTGTGGCGCACGGAGTTCTTCCAGCCCTGATAGGAGCCGCGAAAGAAGGGGAAGCGGGCCTGCAGGAACTGGTAGATCTCGCTGAGGGTTAGGCGCTGGGAGGGCGAACTCTGGATGGCCATGACGATGAGGGCGATGTAGGAGTAGGGGGGCTTCTCGGGCCGCCGCAGCCCCGAGCTGGCCTTCTTGCTCTTGGAGGACGCCGCCGCCGCCGAGGAGGAGGAGGAGGAGGTGGAGGTGGAGGAAGAGGAGGTGGAGGTCTCCAGGGCGGAGGAGGGCGGCCGGCTCATCTGGAGAGCTCCGGGAGCCGGGCTGCAGGAGCGGAGAGGGACGGGGGGCTCCAGCCGCTGCTG
>VZTE01004781.1:99946-127975 GCA_013397775.1 Eulacestoma nigropectus
TTTTTTTTTTTAACTTGCACTGCCACACCATTTACACCATTATTGCTTGCTTTCCCAAATTCATTGGGGCTTTGCAGCTCGGCAAGTCCAGCTCCTCCACCGCACTAGAGGAGCAAAAAAGGGAAAATACAAGGTGAGGTTTTACAACCATGTCCTTGCAAGCTGTCCACCTCCTCCCCGCAGTGTGTCCGGGCGAGGAGGAAGGAACCGGGGGACCACCGGGGCGCCCGACCTGCCCCGGGAGGGGACCCCCGGCCCCGCGGAGGCAGCCCGGCCTCTCCGCTGGGTGGCGCTGGGATCCTGGGAATGGGGGCTCGGGCGTCCCTCACCTGCCGGGACAGGGCGCCCGGGGACCCCCGACACCCCCAGCCCACTGCTCCCAGCCTCGCCCCCGCTGGGCGCCCTCCCACGACAGCTCCTGAGCCACACCGTTTTAAAGATACGTCTATATCCTTATTTTTCGCCCCCTATTCAGATGAATTATGCCACTGCGTGGAGTGGAAGAGGAGGGACTCCTCCGTTTTCAAAGGCCCCCTTGTTTGGCTCTCATGTCATCCCTACCGATAACGCCAGCCATGCCTGCTTCTTGCCACGAAAATAAATTCCCAAGCTGACAGGCGGAGAGGGGCGGCTCCCACCCGGGTCCCGGTCCTCCTCTCCGCCAGGCTGGGTTTCAACATCCCACATCACTCCAGAAGCAAAAACTCTCGCCTCGGATTTGTCCCAGGGCAGAGTAATATCCTCTGCTTATAAAGACCTGCTATGCCTTTTAAACACGAGGCTGACATCACACATACGTTATATGTTCGTCTTTATTAAAACTTCGAGAGAAATTTTTATTGTTTGGACTGAAGGGAGAGGAAGGGTGAGATTTGTTGGGAGGAATCGTGCTGGTTATGTGGACCTAAATAAACCTCTTGCTCTGGGTCTGGGCGGTGAGCAGGGAGCCTGGGGCTCCCTCTGCCATCGCCAAAGGGGGAACCTGGATTCCAGGCACCCCAGGCAGTGCATGGAGCCTGGGCACAGGCTGCTTCTTCCCCGAGGTCTCTCAGGAGCAGCCTGGCACTGACTCTGGCTGGAAGGAAAAAATGCTTGTGGCTGCTTGGGTGCGAAAAGCCGTTTGAACAGCACCAGAGAAGAAGTAGAAAAATGTCCAAGTCAATGCAGTCATTAAGGCATTTTACTACTCCTCTTCTGCAAACCCAGACAGCCTTTAAAGCTGCACATGACATGCAAAGCAATGGATCTCTTTCAGCATTAGATATAGTTAAATTCTCTTCCTTGTCTTCAGAAAAACAAAAAGGCAAATAAAAATAGGATAAAATGGATTTGAGGGACAAATTTTCTTTACCCTTTCTTGATTTCCTTTCCCTTGTCTTCGTTCTTCTTCATGAAGGGAAAAGAGATGAAAAGAAAATACTTTCATTTTCCCACCTTGCTTGAGGGTTGCTGATGAGGGAGCCTGCAGATGATGAAGACAGACCTCCCCAGAAGCAAAGCAGGGTCTGCATCAGAAGGGAGCTGCTGTGGAGTCAGACAAGGGCAGCAAGGTGGGCACCCATAGGCATGCTGACTGAGGGAACATGTCAGGATGAGTGACACGAAGAGGTGCCCAGAGGTGTGGGAAGGAGGTCTGGCCAGCAGACCTCAGGATGGAGGGATAGCTCTCGTGGTCAGAACCTAGCTCCATCGCCAGCTGTCACCCCAGAAATCCAGTATCATGCATGAAAGATGCTAGGAGGGCAAAGTAATGCTCTGGGAGTTTACAGCTTTCTGGATCTCATCACAGTGCTTCCCAAACTGTGTCCAAGGAAATGCATTCCATACTCACTGTGTAGAGGAGTCCTCTCCTAGCTGTATGTCCAGCCACAGGGCAATGCAGCTACGGAGTGCAGCAGGAACTGACAGATGCTCTTGTAGCACAACAAACACACAGCGGGGGAAATTGTGTGGAGTCTCTGATTCAGTCTGTACATGAAAACAGATCTCTGTCTTGTCCCTCCTTTTCCAGAGGGAAACTTTTCCACAGTTGTTGCGTTGGAACAACAGTGTGCATCTTCACGGGATAGAGGCTTAGTTTCCTGCATTCTGGGAAGACATTAGCTAAAGTGTCTTCTGGCTAACCATGCATCTGATTATTTCAACAGATCAGACATACTGGCTTGGAGGCTCTGAAGACATCTAAGAGAGAGCCAAGAAATAAGTGAAACAACTGCCGTGAAGAGGATGAGAGGTAGAGATTTCCCCCAGGGAAGGCAGCTCTGCTGCTTCATGTGGTACAGAGGATAGAAAATCCTGTATTTAAATTCAGCTATTCAAATCCTGCTTAATTTTAATTAGGCTTTTCCCCCCTCTTCTACTACTAACTCTTCTACTCTTTCTGTTCTCATGAAAGAGACAGAAAGAAAAGAAAAAGTCCCATGGGCCTTAATGGAGCAGGAGCATATCTGTTTAACAGAAAACATAATATCTTTTGCTCTCCAAATTGAATCTTACTACAAACTCACTCCAAGAAACACCAGACCCAAGAGGACATGGCCTTTTCTCCTGGATAGAAGAATGCTAGTGAAGCAACTGATTGGGAGATGAATCTGTTGCCAAAGTTGTCCTGCCAGTAACTAATTTATTCTCCAAAGCATAACAAATTCCAGCTCTTGAAATCTGCAGTGTGGATCCAGGGGGAAATTGGCTCACAGGAGGTAGCAGGTTCAAGTCTCTGAGCTTCACATAGAAATGTGGGTCTGGTGCTGAGGGTGAAGACATGTCATTTTCTTTAAAAACTTGAGCACTTGTAGCACTCTGGCAGCACTCTGTTCATCCCACCAGGACATCTGGGTGTAGAAATGACTAGCAGTGATATTTGTGCACATCCAGATCATGTCTCAATGGCTGTCTTTTCAACCTGTCTCTAATTTTATCTTAAAGTTGTTTCTTCTCAGAGACTGGACCTAGCCCTGCAAAGTGGCACATTCCCAGCTGAAAGTTATGAGCAACAGGGTTGTTATCAATTACTCAGCTCCTAAATGGAAAACCATAAAAGATTTTATATATACTGGTATAAACACATATGTTTGCACGCACACACAAACTTTACCTTTGTCTCTTTATATAGGCATACATACAGCATACACCTAAAACATTTGTATAAACTCACCAGCAAGTGCAGTCCAGACAGGCTATGTGTTAAAAGAACAAGTGCCATGTACAATGATCTTTCTTTCTGTGATGTTTCCCTCAGCTGTGGCTCACTCCAGTTCTGACAGAACTACGGAGTAACGCCAGGGTGACCAACACCGAGGTGAAATCTTAGCTATCTCATTTTGAAAATGGTATTTATGCATGAGTTGGGCCTGATACAACTGCATTTGTCTTGGCAGACTGCATTGGTGATCTCTGCTACAGGTGAGTAAGATGTGGCAGCTAAGCATTTTCCATGTAAGATAATGGGTGATGTCTTTGGTTTACAGGGTTGGAGGGATGTGGTAGAAACTTGCCTGGTTTGTGCCTTGATCACGTTCTCCATGCATACTGTTGCCTTTTGAGACTTGCATATTTGGATGGCACAGAGGAATTCTCAGATCTGAAGGTCTTCTTCATCTTGACATTCATTACCAGTTGCCATCTGAGTGGATCACTAAGTACCTTGAATTGCTGACAAATTGCTTGCTGCTCCTGGGTAGATCTGGTGAAGAAGGAAGCCCAGCAGCAGAAGGAGAGAGGAGACATAAAGACTGAGACAAGAGTGAACTCACCAAAATGGAGAGCAAGGAAAGGTGTAAAAGCCTATGTGACCAAAAAAGCCAATGATAAAACTAAACCTCAGTTCTAAAACCAGAGCAATCTTGATGGACAGGATAGTAGGATTGTTTCTTGCCCTATTGACCTTGATTTTCCACTCACTCCTGCTTCAATAAATGAGTAATTCAGACAAGTTAATGGAAGTGTGATAGTGCTAGTCTGGTATACCAGAGCTTATTGAAGCCAAAGGAAATTTTACTGTGAACATGAGTAAAAGCAGGAAAAAAAAAAAAGCAAGCTTAAAGCTTTCCTCCATTTTGCACGTTATTTATACAGCAGAATTAATCTGTAGTAATATCTCAGTGTGATTGGAACAATGCAGGCACACTGAAAAAAGTGGAAGTGGTGGGGTTATTTTTGGGCTCCTGCCATTGGGTGCAGTCCATTTCTGAGGCTGCGAGCTGGTTCCCCATGAAACCACCATGAGAGGGTGTTTGATTGGCCTTGCTGTCAGGAGTTGGGGTGGAGTTTGAAGTAGCTGACAAGTGCATTAGAAAAAATAAATATAACTGGAATGCTTGGGAAGTTACCTCATCCAGAGCTAGAAAATAATTTGGACTGTTGAGGGAAGGAATATTTGAAAAAAGGATTATTCAGTAGGGAAATGCTTGGATTGGTTATTAATCCCCAGTGCTGACCATATTTTTCTATATTTCTGTAATTATATTATTGCCAGCTACTGTGGGACAATTGACAAATAACATCTGGTCACAAAGCCTGTTCAGGGTGATGGAAGAATCACTATAGCAGCAATTAAAATGCTTAGAGCCAAAGAATAAAACAGCATGCAGCAATCAAATGAAACAGCATACTCTACAGTCAACAGTTTTTCTCCCTCAGTTTTCAACACAGCAGTGCCAGTCCTGATTGTAACAGACCCAGACTCACTGCTTTCTCAAGTGGTTCCTGAAGACTCCCCTGACACATTAAACTAACCAGCACTTTGGCATCAAATTCTGCTTGATCCTACAAGGGGCTTCATGCATCCACAGCTATTCTGTTAAGAAATACACATTTCAATTAATGCTTCAGTCTCTTTAATAAAATACCTTTAGATTTAGAAAGCTGAAAATATGTTTGTTTGTTTCTGGGTTTAATTCTTTGCTCTCCCTCTCTTTTCTTAATTTGCTTCCTTTTCTTCTTTTTTTTTTTTTTTTAAGTGTGTGAATGGGGAGTGAAAAGAGGCCAGTGAAAATTGCTTTCGGTTTGTCTTATTTCTGAAGACCTTATGCATATGCTTAATTTATAAGTTAGCAGATAACTTGTGCATATAAACAAATCTCTCACAGTTACTCCTGTACATATATGTAATTTTATACCTAACATATATGAAGAAACATGAGTGGATGTTTACAACTCAAGCCATATGATTTTTTCAGTTTACAGGAACAGTTTAAAAGATCTGTTCAATAGCTGAGGTGTATACATCAGTAGAATGATTACCTTTAAACTTTTGAAACAATATTTCAGCAACAATTTCCTTGTCTACAACTTTACAAGGCTGTAAATAGCCCCTGTGTGCATAATGAATTCTGACATCATAGACCAGGGTTCTTATACACAGCAGGTTTTCCAGAACTTTTATAAGCAAGTTACACCTTGAGGCAAAACTAAACCCCCCAACTTCTATTGTAAATGTTACAATAAAATGTTCCTTTGAGTTTTCCTAGAGCTCAATGTTCCGTCTTTCTTCCCGTTCCAAGTCATTCTTTCTGTGCCGTACACGGATTTGATACATGAAAAATGTGTTTTGCTGCAGACATATTGGATATTAGGTATTGTTACAAGGTGTTTTTTATGGCTAGGCTTGCAGGACCAACATAACAAGGTGATAAAGAACAAAATCTCTTGCTCTTACAATGCTGTACTCATGGCTGTTGCTATTCCTACATGATCCATTTGTGGTGACTTTATTTATCCAAGTGCTGTGTGTAACAAAACCCCAGTATGTCACAAGCAAGGACTGGGAGCAGAAAGAGTCAAATGATTTTTTCAAAAGATTGAGTAGAGACAGGCAGATATAGGCTTGCAATGAAACTATTCCATGTAGCCTGACTGTGCTTCTCTTCACCCACTGCTGTGGTGAGCCCACCTAACAGTGCTGTTCTAGGTTCCTACATATCCCACCACAAAGCTGATGCAGCTGTAAAAGCTCTTTCTTTCTCCTCAGTTTTCCCAGAGCAAGTCCAGGCTTTAAAAACACAAGCAAATTGAACTAGATAAAATACTGACGCATGCAATCTCCTTTTAATCACTAGAGCCATTCCCAGCAGCAAAAAGTGATTCTAGTTAGAGAAAAAGAAGAAACATCCCTTCTGTCTGCTGCATTGTCACTGGGCAAGTCACTTCAACATAGATTTCTGAGCACTAGACTAGCTAAAGGGTGGAATGTTGAATTAGCCAAGAAAGCACTTTAAAAAATGCAAGCAGACTGCACGCCTAGGTGAAAAATGCAAATGGTATCACATCCTCACTGTGTAACATCCCTTCACAGAAAGGATTTAATGCAGAGCGTGACCAACACCTGAGTGTGCACGGAAAAAAGAAACATAGGCAAGGTGAACTGAAGGTATTTATACAGTCAGCTGCTTACCAAATGTGAGCTGCTGTCAAACAGCCATGCAAACAACCCCATCCCTACTTTTGACCCTAATTTCCCCTTCACTTTCAATTTTGTGTCTGCGCTTATGTTTCTGGTATCCCCTGATACGAATTACCATATTCCACACTGAGTCTATATATATCTAAGGCAGAAGAGCTTGACTTGCGCACTCACTCTGTGCCTCCAGGTTGAAAAGCTGTGGACAATGTGGAGTTACTTTTTCTTTGGATTCCCTTTAGCCTTGGTCTGTGGAAAAGGAGATTTCTCAGGTAAGAGGATCAAGGCAAGTGGAGGCAACACCACCTAGCTAGCGCTGCTAGGGCAGAAAAATTCACTGCAAATCTCTGTCAGGAAAGAGTTTTTTTAGCAAGCTGATATTCTTCTCCTTTTACAGACTCATCAAAAGAACATCAAAATGATGACAGAGTTTTCCTTGGCCCATTTCCTATAGCAGCAAAGCATCTTCCCAGTGTTGCCCCTCCACCTCCTCAGCACACTGTAAGTTTCATTGTTGCTGAAGTAGGTTATCTAGAGGTCAGTAGGCTAACAGGGTGTTTGGATTTCCTAAAATTGTGCCTGTCCTTAAACGTGGCAAATCGGATTGTTTACACACCACTCCGTGGGCCTGGACCGCACACTAAAATCTGCACACAATGCTGCTATTTCTGCTTCCCTGCTCCCTTCCCCCTCAGCGTAGGTATTTCAGCTTTCTGTGGGGGGGCTCATTAAGCTTCATAAAACACAGTAAAGAACCTGGCTGGAGACACTTGTAATTCTACAGGTCCACCATGTGGGATATGCAATAAAAAAAATTGCATAGCTGGAAAGAGATGTCCTCAATAAAAGACTTAATTGAAAGCAGCCCTGATGGCCAAAGTGGTATCAAGAGGAAGGAACTACCATGACACGAAGGATTGAATTTGTTTCCTCTGACACTGATTTCCTGTACAGCTTTGAGCAGCAAGGCACTTAATTTCTTCAGAGCTCTGTTTCCTACCCATAAAACGAGGATAAGAAAATTGCTTTAATGTTATTGCATTTTGTCTTACCTATTTGGACCGAGTCCTTCAGCAGAAAACCTGTCTCTAGCTAGCTAACACTATCCATGTGGATGGCTGTTTAAGGTGCCAGCATTACACTGTCAAAAGACAGGCAATATCTCTGTTCTCTTCTGCAATTTTGGTGTTCAAGAGGGTTTTATTACGAAGTGCATTCTGCTCTTCTTCCTAGATCAGCAAAAAAACCCCTTCTCAAGAGCTCACTTGCATTATTGAGGGCCCTTTTGGGGCTTCATTAAGAACTACTTTTACTCCTGTTTATCCCAGTGTACTTCCACTGAGATAATTTCACTGTCTTCACAGGTATTTTACCTTCTGTTTTTTCTCAATTATAGTATAACCCTAAAAGAGCGACCCAATTCATATTCTAAACTGGAACCTTTCCACTAATGTCAACAGCTTGGGACTGAGCATAAGAAACAAGGAAGAACCTCCAACAATAATTTTTTACTCCTAAAGTAGTAATAATCATAAAAATGTCCTAGTTCTGGTTGAAGGGAGTGACATTTCTATGGCTTTTTGCTCTTAAACGCAGTATTCAAACTCAATCTTAACTTTGGCTGCTGTTCATTGAAAATATAGCATAGCACAAACACTTAATAGTCCTACTACATTTTCTTGCCCACATGTGTCATGAGGATAATGTTAGAAATCACACATTACTTCGCTTACAGATTAACACTCAAACATTACATGTAAGAAAGGCCTTAGGTGCATGATGAAATTCCGGGCCAGAAGAGGACAGTTTCAGAGAGGCGGAAAATACACACGCATTTTCAAAACATCTATGCCTACCTGAAGGGTACAGAAAGTTAAGGAACTCTTAATGGAGTATTAAAACATATATAATAAATTGAATTTATGAGGTTCACACCATTCTGTCTTTTTGTCATGGCTTCATATTCTCTCCCTCCTCCTGTGCATGCCTGGCACCTGCCCTGGAAACCACCACTGGGGTGAGCAGCAAGTAGTGTGAGGGATCCATCTACATGCAGAAAAAGTAGACAAATTGACAAAGTAGAAGCCATTCCAATAACTAATGCCCATCACATCACTACCAACTGTGCCTGTGTCAGACAGGTGCAGGAGAGATACCATGGCACTAGGAACTACACTGGGGACCAGAGACCAAACATCCACCCCAAACCCATGCTTGTATAAGCATGAGAGACCACTTGAAGGATGACCACCACCTGCCTGCTTTTCTGAGAGAATGTAAGGCCAGGCTAAGTGCATGCAAATGCTCTGAGCCTGAGAAGCACAGTTCTTTTCAATATACTGCTGATTAAGGCAACCATAAAAATGAAGGTGGGTGACAGGCTGGGGTAGTGGCCATGACTGGGTGTGTTCTGTGGTTTACAAACAGGGAGGTTGCTATAGCACTTGCTATGTGGTTTTTAGAACAACTAAATATTTGATAAGTAGCTGCAGTGTGAGTTGTTCCCTTTGGGTAACCTGGGAGAGACAGAAAAAAAGGAGTTGTCATCTTTACCAGAAAGTGATCCAATGTACACTTGAATGCTTATTGTTGTTTAGCTTGCATAACACATGGGTTAGTTCTTGGTATCTTTGAAGTTAAAGTTGTGTGATTCTTTATCAACATGCTGTTAATTAAAAGCAATTGAGGCAGAAGGTATGGATAAGACAAGTTATGATTTTGAATATGAGCCTGTGAGTGACTTTTTCTGGAAGAAAAGGCAGAAGGTGCCATGAGTGCAGTGTCTAAAATATTGAGAGATGAGAGGTCATTGGTGGTCAGAGAGGTTGTTGATGATCAGTGGCAGGCTTCTGAAGGGCACAGAAATGGTCCTTGGATTGCTTCCCCTGCTGTTCTGTTCAGTAGGAAATGCTTAAGTTGGAGATATCATGGGAAGATGAATTGTGGTAGTGTTTCTCTGACCGCTTTTTCTTGTGTCAGTGCAGAGATCACAGCCAGGTGTGACCCTACCCAAACAGGAAATAAGTTTGGGGCTTGGGAGAGTCACAGCTCCTGGCATTGCCATAAGTAGAGAGATAGGTAGGCACCAGAGGGGAATGGGTGGCTGAGCAAAGAGACTGGATGTAGTTACTCTGTGTCTGCTGGTCGTGAACTTTGTGTGCTTTGAGAAGGAAGAAATAAAAAATGATGTCCAGTTAGTTAAAAAGGGAGAAAGCATTTCTAGACAGAAGATAGAACTAGGCTTGAAAAGACTTTTGTTAAGAGTCTACCGAAAAATGAGTATCTTGACACCCGTTGAGGGTAGAATAAAAGCCATCAGAGAAAAAACAGGACTGAGACTAATAGGGCAGTGAAGCAAGCACTTGGGATCTCGCTACACTAATGCTAAGAGTGTGGCAATTAAAAAAAAGTATCCAAAACCTTAGACCACAGCCAAAGATAAGTTATAAGAGGTATTGCAGAAACCTGGCAGATGGATTCTATGACTGCTATATCAGAATAAATTGCTGTGGAAGGGAAACAAAAGAGAAAGAAATTCGCTTGTGCATGCCAAGAATTTTAGACTTTCTCCAGAGAAGAAGAGATGAGTACCAAGTTTACTGGATGCTTCTGGGAAATAAAAGTAAAGATCCATAAGCCTTCTGAGGTCACAAAATTGCATGGGGGAGTTAGAGCAGAATATGGTTTTGAGTAACTACTAGAAGGATTTAAAAGGTAGTTCATGGAGGAGTTTTTAATAAAAATATTATAGGACAAAACTAATCAAAATTTTGGAGTGTGCTGAGAATATTTAACTTAGGAATGTGGAGAAAGCAGTAAAAGAAGATGCTATTTCTGACTTTTATTTGAAGAAGCTGAAAAAGGACCTGAAGTTCTGAGATAATTTAAGTGAAGAGGATCACCTGAAATAGCTTGCAAATGGTGGTGGTAAAGTACCTGAGCTCCAAGGACAGGAATATATTAAAGCATTGGAGGAGGACAATACACTTGAAAAAAGCTGCCCACACCAGGCTGCTTAGTGGGACTTTAACAAGGTATCTGGCTTCTAAATCAAAGAAGGTAATGAGTTTTAGCTGATTTGGTCCCCATTTGTGTGTTCCTTTTCAGTCCTAAGTCTCTATTTCTCTCTTATGCTCCCAGTTCTGTGTACAATTACATTTATTGTTCATCATCCTGAGGTATTCAGCATTTCCCATACACATAAACATCCAAGGTTAAGTAAAGAATTCTACAAATAACCTTCACCAAGTCCTTGAATTATTGATAAAGGTGGAAGGGGGTGGGGAAGGAAAGGTAAATCGTTATTTCCTTCTAGTTAGGAACACAGCCTGAATAATTTATCTTGGTGTACTTAATACATAGCCCATTAAAGTGACTTCAGAAGATCCTCTAGTCTGTCACTGCCAGTGTGCTGTCCTCTGGGAGCAGAGAACAGAGGAGTCTCCAGGTGTGTCCTGGTGTTATCTTAAAAGACACCTGCAGGCTGCAGTGTTGCCTCGATTATCTGCACACCTCTACAAAGGCTCTGCTTCGTTTTTGTTCTTAGTGGTGTGCTAATCACCAGCTGTAGAAACTGGAGTCAAGAGAAAGCCAGCAACCTGGCTCCAAACTAAGACAATACTAGTTAGACGCTTCAATTGGTGCTGCTCAGGCTAATGGGGGAGAAAGAATAATGTGGGTGTTTTGTCAGTTCTAGTGGTAATGTGTCTGTTCCTACCAAGTACATCTAAGAGACACAAGGTTTGTAAGGGCTGCTGATGTTCATATTCAAAGCTAAACCCATCTTGGCTTAGAAAGTGCCTTTTCCTGCAAGTACCTACAAACTCCCTCATATTAAAAGATGTTTAGCTTTGTGTCCAAGAAGTAGTATCAAATTCTGTCTTATCCTTTCATTTGAAAGCATGTGTCTCAAGAATAGAATGAGGACCAAATATATTCTGTAGGAATAGTTCCTCCTTATGTAAGAGTGGATGATGGAAAAGGGAAAGTTTTGAGTCTGCGATTTCCAGTCTGCATAGAAAAGGGTTAGCATATTAAGGGACTGTTGTTGAAGAACATGGAAGACAGGCTCTCAGGAGAGACAAATTGACACATTAATTATTTGGGTAGGGAGAAGAGAAGAATCTTCTCCTAACTGGGGTTTGTGAGGGTGTGAAGTTTTTTGTTCTGATCCTTGATTGCAGTGTGACTTTGCCTAGTGCATGGCACAGGTATCACACTTGCTGGGTCAGATTTGGACATCACAGAACCGGAAGATGGGCCACCTCCAGTGCCTTTATGGAGGTGAGCTCCTGGGCAAGTCCTTGGTAGATTCAGTCTCCAGACCTACTGCAGGTGTAAGTCAAGGCATGCAGACCAGCATCTCCTTGTGCTACCGGTGTCTGCTCTGCTGAGCTCCCACTAAAAGGATTTAGAAATGGAGTTTGGATGCTTTGGCAGGACCCTTGGCTGTCCAGCACTATGAATCCTTCTATCTAGAAAGCAGTTAACGAGAAGAAATTGTGCCCTACTGAGAGGTGCCCACAGTTGTGATGACCTGATTAACTTACCAGACAGTGTCTGTGGAAGGACAAAGTGTATGTTGGAGAAGCACTGTGAGGCTCTTGTTTGACGCCAAGGCTTAGGGCTTACAGACTACACTGAGAGAGCTGTGGGCTAAAGGAGACTCATGAACCTGGAGAGACCAAGGGTGCTCTGTCAGTCCTGAGTGGTGTTACTGTCAGATGGGGATCTGGAGATGTGGATGTTGCAAACAAGTTAGAGGCACAGAAACCAAGCAAAATCCCAGGCTAGTCTGCCCACAAGGACTGTCCTGCTCAGTTGCAAGGAGACTTCTCTGGGAGCTATAAAAGTTTTTGTTTTTTTCTGGAACAAAGCACAGCACCTGGATACTGCAAGCCTCATTTAACGGTTGTTAAATTTTTAGGAAAATTTAGCGATTAACAACTGCGCCCTGTCCACATTCACCCCAATATTTTAGACTCTGTAGATTTCTATTGTATTCTGAGGTGATTTTTCTTCCCCCACCCATTTGTTGACTCTGGGTTAATTATGGTTAACTGCTGCAGAGCAGCACTTCCACAGTGAGATATTTTTGAACCTGATGCTGTAGATTGTTCCCTGTCAAGTCAACTCAAAGTCTTTGTTTTGCTTCTTATGCAGGAGTCTTATGTTTTCTAGGTCAATATACATGACTATATGTGGAAGACTTTTTTTTCCTTTTTTTTTTTTTTTTTTCTTTCTGCTCATAGGATTTCCCTACTGAGTTGTGTGCTCTCCACAGTCCTTTAAAGTGTCTGGAGGAAGGGAACAAGTAGAATCCTCACCTGTAGCTTTACAGATAAACTCTCTCACTAGGGTGTCTGCTCTTATCCAAAAGATAGAGCTGAGAACTCCATTTCCATGCTGCAGATGTAATTTTCCTCTTATAACATTACAGCTGGTCATGTGTTTTGCATTTTTCTTGACATAAAAGTGCCTAGGGATAGATATATCCACTTGTATCTGAACTGCTTCAGATGCTGCCTGCAACTGTTGCTAGGGCTGTCTGCATACGTCAACGTTTCCAGAAGTGAAATACCTAGAAAGCATTCAAACCTATATTTGGGAATCTGAATTGATGGCCAGCCTTTTTTTTTTTTTCTGGAAGGATGTAAAACAGATGCTACCACCAGCGAAATCAGTGCCAGCTTTGATTTCTCAGCTCTGACAGGAACTTCTGCCTGCTTTAATTTCCTCTACAGCTCCAGTCCTTTAGTTCCACAGAAGGAAAAAAGGGAACAACATGGAAAATACTCAATGTCTGATCCAAAGCATGTTGAAATGTATGCAAATCACTGTCATGGGCTTTGGATCAGGTCCTAAGTAAACTACTTCTTGGATTGTCACCTCTGGTTATAATGACCCTTTGTTTTGCCTTTTTAATGATAAATGATTATGTTATAAAAAGCCTTATGCAATTTCTGGCATGGTTAGGCATCATAAGCAAGGTGTGTAATCTTAGAAATGCTCTAGCTAGTTTCTTGGGTTGTGTAACAAATAATTATGGAATCTCGCTGAGTCTTGCTTTATTATTATACAGCTCCAGGCTCTTACCCCCAGTGACTTTACATGCTTGTTAATATTTAAGCTATCTTGTAGCTTGGGTAATTTGTAATGAGCTTTTTTTTGTTGTTGTTGCTGAAGCTAATATTAAACAGAAGTAGTTGTCTGGGGAAAGGGGGAAAGGTGTGATGGATGATTTGTTCTTCTGAAAATGTTTTTCCTTGTTTTAATACCTTTTGGCTCATTCACAGATACAAATATGAAACAGAAAGCTCTTCCAAAGCCTTCCTTGTGTGCTTCTCTAGCTAATCAGGAATACATAGCACTGCTGCTTCTCAGCAGACTGGGCAGTGGTGGGCACACATGTTTGACATAAAGAATATTTTTGTACAAAATATAGGTCACTCTTAAAGATGGTGGTTTTACCTACTAAGACTAAAGACTATTAAAACAGAGGAGGCCTTCTGACTACAGAAAGTATCCAGGGTCATAGAAAGGACATAGAGAATTTGGCCAACCTTTGCTGTGAAAAAGGTGGACAGTATAGCTCTTGTTCCTGATGGTTTTGTCCCATCCTGCTAAACCATTAAATCTTTTCTTTGCCAGCTCTAGTCAAAAAACAAGAACTTTCTAGTTACTTATTCAAGACATCTGTGGTCTGTCTTTAGGGTCAGAAGAACAGATCAAAACCAGAAAATTTTGTGAAAAACTGGAGTTAGTCTTTGGCAGGCCAATGCTTCTGCATACATACGTGATAGATGAGGTTTCAAGAATGGAATGTGCAACTTTGAAAGATCCTGGTATGGATGGAGCATTGGGGGATCGCCTGGAGGGATTTCAAGCATGACTTATTGTTAACCTCACCCTCTTCCACCAGCTTTTGTGGTCTTCACAGGGACCTGAGGACAGCATGTGCTGCATGATCTACATGCTGCTTACTCAAACACAAAGGGACAGAGCTGCACAGCCCAATATTGATGATGTACACAGGTCCAATCTTATCTACCAAAGCTGGAGTACATCTGGCTTTCTGATATACAGCAATTTTAATGGTGAAAAAAAAGCTTCAGGTAGGCTCTGAAACAACACTTACTACACAGGAGTGCTGCTTTGATTTTTCTAACGCAAAACAAAAATCTCACCAGATTGAGCTGCACTTGGAGAAAACAGTCGCAACCAGTAAAGATATTTTGTTTATGACTAAAGATATTTTGTTCACCTGTGTTTGGGTAATATCGGACCAAGGTGTACTCAGCTCTCAAATCCTGTCTGTGGTTGGAGGCCTCCCCCACCCCCTGCACATTTGCCAACTGCCTCTACTTCTCAAAGCAAGGTACTGTAAAGGTAGAATAAGGTTCACAAGTATGATCAGGATGAGGGATGAATTCATTATAATTCTGCAAGAGATTTCCCATTAGGGAATTTAATGCAGGTCTGAAGTTGTGAGTGAAGAGCTTAGGGTGATGGTTGCAATTTTCTCCCAGATGACAACTCCTGTTGATCCTGTGGCCTGTTATCAGGAGTCACTTTCAGAACAAAATAGCAAGAGGTGCTTCTTCACATGACATGAATCTGACTGTGAAATTGAACTGAAAAAGTTGGCATGGGCTCAAAAAGTGACAGGACAGATTTGCTAAAGAAAAGTTTTTCAGGGCTATAAAGCATAAAAATCCTGTTTTGATTTAGAAATATCTAATCTTCATGCAGAATTAGAAATACTTTGGGACTATGTTTACCTGCTGTTGGCTATTCCCTAAGCTATGGAGAATAGCTGTACTGGAGACAGGACCTTGGGCTAACCAAACTTCCTCTTTGGTATAGGACAGGCAGACTTTTGTATTGGACATATCTGAAGGGATTTTCGAATTACATGGCTTCCTATGAAAAGAGGCATAACAATTCTCACAATCTGGCTTTGTGTTCCTCATTATATTTTTCCACCAATTACAGGGCAGTTGGAAAGCTCTATATAGGTTGGTTGTAAATTTGGACTTTTGGTAAGATATATTGGAGCTGCCTGGAATGTGCTGGAGTTCTCTTGGACAGAGCAGAGAGGGGAGAAGTAATTCACCTGGCAGGGCATGCTGGTGGTAGTCCAGCAAGCCTGTCTGCCCTGCCTGGGTCTTTCAGCATCCCATCCAGATACAGGCTGGGAGATGTTGCCAGAACTCACAGGATCGAGCGAAGCATATGGGCCCCTGGGGTGGTGAACAGCATAGTCCCTCTTCCATTTGTGGTGCAGGTGCATGCTACTGTCCAGAAAGAGACATTCCCTTGCTTTCCCACATCAAAAGGATGGATTCCTTCTTCTCTGAAGCGTGCAGGTCTTCCTCTGATTGCAGAATAAGAAACTGGCTCTACAAGTCTTTTCAAACAAAACATTTATTTTTCATGCTCCCATTTACATCAGTGAAACTTGGAGGTCTAAGACCTGTTTCTTTTCTAGCTTTGAGCCCTGTGTTCATAGTGCAAATGTAGCCAAATTTAATCCATATTTCTACTCCTTCATATTATGCAGCTTTTCACCAAGACAAACTTGTTATTTCAGTGAATACCAATATGTATTTATCTCTGCAGCCATAAAAATGCCAGTTTTTAATATAAGTATAAATGGTGAATTGCCAAATTATTCAGGATTTTATTTGTAGGTAAAATTTTGATGTATTATTCAGATTGCGTATTGATGGGCCCTTTGCTATTACTTTTAGCAGATGATATTTATAAAAAAATTTTTTTTGTCATTATTTTGTGTAGAGCTACTAAGTAAAGCAGGTACTGGAGTAAATCAAGCAAATGAAAAGCATTACTATGTTTGACAGTGTTGATTGGGTCTCTGAAAAATAAACCAAATTCAAGTTGATTTTTTTTTTTCCTTCTTGATTGAAAATCAGATTCTGGTTTTGTTCCCACTATAACTTTATTTTAATGAAAAAAATATTAATTCTAGTTAAATATTGAAGTTTTTCTGTATGTTCAGTCTGTAGAACTAATAGAGTAAGGAGAGAGCCTTATGCAAGCAGGGCCACCAGTCCATCTTCTCTACCAGTCTGTACACATAAACATCTTGGAGTTCAGGTATGTTTTCAACCTGATATGGATGATCAACACCGTATGGTTATCATGCATCAGTGCAACCTGAACAGTAGTTGAGTTTACACGATAGCAAATGATGATAACATATCTATGCATTGATGGGCAGAAGGGAACCCCCAGGGCTCAGAGCTATACATGGTGATAAGAGTGTTTAGGTTGGAAACTTATAAACCTCTAGACTTGTGACTGATACGGTGTCAGGCAGAGCTGCAGCAAGGCCTTCAGGAGGCTACGTTGTTTCCTCCTCCGTTCCCAGGCTCCTTGCAGTTGCTATGTTTGGCAGTTGATCGTTCTGAGAGGCAGCAGGGATTGGCAGGGCTTGGACAAAGCTTCTATCTCTGCAGATATCCTGTGGAGTAGTTTTGGTCAGAAGAACATGAATCCATGATTCTCTGGACCTCAGGATTGTCTCCAAGGTCCCAGTTCTCATAGATGTGGGAGCAATTTTACCCTACTTTACAAAAGAATGTGTTCTTGTCCACGAGTATCTGACTAACTCCTGCCTATCATGACCCTCCCTGAAGAATTCGTGTGTGTTTTGAAGGCTTAAGGGGTTTTGTTCTGCCCATTAAGGGGATGTGCCCTTGCAAGATCTGGTCTGTCAGACATTCCAGGTGTTGCTTGTTGATTTCACCTACCACTGGAGTGAAAATGCTTCTTCTGTCTATGGTAAGGATGGCATTGCATGTAGTTCTGGGTGGCATTGCATGAGGTGGAATTCTCCGTTGCATGCTGAGAACCTCAGAAGAACTGGATGCAGCCTGGCCCATGGTAAGCTCAGCAGCCTGAAATCCCATTGCTTCCTCAAAACTTACAGCAGTTGTGGCCTTAAGGTTCTTTGAAATAAGTTGAAGGTCCAGGAAAACAATTACTATGCAAGTAATCAGCCTGTTCAGTGTCTTAAGACCTCAAATGTGGCTCTTATAAGGCAAGCTTAAAGAAATTAAACAGAAAAAGATGAAAATACATAACAAACTATCAGATGAAAATGAGTTTTATGATTTTTTGGCTTTATGCCAAAATAAGCTTCTTGCTCAAAACAGTTTGATGTCAGTGTTTGAGCCTTCTAATTTAAACACCTATTTGGCCTTTTAATAATGCAGGGGACACAAAAATACCCCTTCATGCCTCTGGTTGCTCAATTTGGCTGGGGTTTCCCATTACCTTCTTTCCCAGACTATTTATAGAATAGCAATTAAGATTAATGTATAGCTGCTCACATTCAGTTCCTGGCTCAGCTGGGTTTTGAGCCACTCCCAGCAAGAGCTGAATGACTGAGATATTTAATGTCCATGAGAACTCCTGCTGAAATCAGCTGGAGCCATCTGTCATGTAGATAGATGCGTGCATATCTTGAAAGCAAATGGACCTTTTTTTTTTTTCCCCCATTGTGAAATGAAATTTTGAGGCTGAAGTCAAACAGAACATACTTCTCAGTCAATATATGGAAAAATGTTTTCAGTTTTTCTCAGTCTGTTCTTGCCACTGAACAGGAAATTTATCAAATCAATAGAAAGGAGCTTCTTACGCTCATCCATTCCTAACCCAGACCTTTTGAGGGGAAATATCCATACAATTCAAGCATTTTACAGTTGTTATGAAGTGATGAAATACAATGATTGGTTTGTGGGGTTTTCTTTATTGTCTGAAAGCTTTCTTGGCTTGAGTATATGAGCTCAGATGTGACTGCTATCAGTAGAAACGGAGTAGGCATGGTCTGAGGGCTGCATGTGTCACTTTGAGGAACATACTCTAGTAATAAGTGTACAACACCAGCCTTCTTTTTGTGATGGAGATCCCTGTGATGCTCCTGTGCTGCACTTTCTGTAGTGATGGCTGATAGATCCGGGTTATTGGCACAATCCCTGATCATAGGATGCTACTTGCTGGCCTTGTGTCAGAGGATGTGGATGGATGGTGCTTACAAAAGCAACCAACCAAAAGAAATTGAACTCAAGCAGTGTTCAATCCTGTTTTGCAAGCAATTAAATAAGAATGAATATGATGATATGGTTTTGTCAGGCCTCATCACATCTGGGAGACCTGTAGGCACCAGCCTGTTAAGCCAGACTTCTTGTTCTGGTAAGGAAGAGCAGAACTGTGCCAAAGGGAAGGGTCCCATGGCTTGGATTATTATCTGAGTTAGAATCAAGTCTGGGTGCATGTGACTCCTCAGAAATTGCAAAATCTCTTTTCTTAAAGGATGCTATGACAGGTGTGCAAGCCCACAAGGAGCCCTGCTTTTTTATTGCAGTGTCCCCTGTATTAGAATAGATTCTGGTAAAGTAACAACTGCCTGTGTTCCTAATAAAGCTAACTACCAGAAGCACTCCAAACATAAAAAACCCCACATCTTAGTTTACAGCAGATTTCTATATACCCTGACACCAAGCTGGCTGAAAAGAATTAAATTTAGTTCTCCCATATACATGCACATTTATAATACTATGACTTAAATATTTAAAACATTCATTCTTTTCCAGAGAATCTTCTTCTCACTTGGAATAAACCTCCTGACTTCCACTGAGTCAGGGCCCTGAGAAGAATTTTCCTTTTAATTACACGAGACAATTTCCTTTCCACAAAAACTAGTTATATTGGATGATGCAGGAATCCTACAGGAAGAAAAAGATTGTGGTCCTTTAATTTAAATAGTTCACTACAGTGATATGTGCACTGAATTAAAAGGTGCTAAAATAATGGTGTACAATGGTCTAGTTTTTAATTTATCTGCTTTAAGATGTTTTATTGTAGGGGCTTTTTTTAATGTAATACACATATATGTGAAAATAATTACTAATTGCTGATACCACACTGTGACCTGAACAAAAAGGCTTTTACAGTATCTTAGAGTAAGACAGTAAACGACAGCTTTGGTTAATTAGCACGCACACTAGCTCTAGAGCTATATCCCCTGCTCTTCTCTGTTATACAGGCTTACTCCTCCAACTAATAGGTCTTTGGCACCACTGCAGTGTTCCCAAACCTGTGGGTGACCTGATTGACTTCTAACTGCTTCAGCTGTTTCCCAGTTTAAGGAGGCATCTCCGCCCTGTAGGAAACCCCAGCCTAATTCCCCAACATTTAAATCAAGCTATGAAAAATACCTTTCACTTTCTTTTCACACAGAGGATCTCTTGTCTTGAGATTTCAGTTGTACAAGGAACAAAAAGGTGTCAAACATAAATCTTCCTGATGCAGACATTAATTAAAGTTTGGGTAATCTTACAGTCCTTGCTCTGGTTGTTTGCAGCTGAGAGGAAGATATTATAATAACAAGGTGATAGTATATGCTGAGTGTGTCAAGTCACCTGCTCAGATTTGAACCTCTCATCTGTGGTGTTAGAAATAATAACGCAAATAGGAAATTCTCCCTTGCAGCCACTGGTAACGGTATGGGACGTGGGAAACTTATCCCCAGCAAAGAATAAAACCAATCTCCTTTGTATGGAATAAAGAAATTGGGAGCAGTCCCTAGTTCCTGTGGAACAGGAAAATCCTAACCTGAATTTTCCTTGGGGGCTCTGACAAGTGTTTTGTCTTGCCAGCGGTGGAAGACCCAAGAATTGCCCCATTTCTTTGGAAAATGGCACGACCAGTGCTATACTTTAATTTTGCCTTGGCCAATGTCCCAGCAGTGACTTTGCCACAGGATGAGTGGGCTTTGGTTTAGGAGCTCTGAGCAGGAAAAATACAGTTTATATGCTTTATCTTCCCAATTTAGGATCCAGAAGAAGAGATGCTGTCTGTAAGAGACTTGGGACAAAGTCCTCTTAGCAGAGGATGCTAAGGCATCGGAAGAGTCTATGGCAAGTTCTGTCTTTTTGTGCTCAGTGTTTTGTAGAATAGATTCGAGGGCAAAATTGTTTCTGTTTCCTTAAGGATAGCTTTGGATAAGGGCAAGTAAGATAAGGGAGCAGAGGCAAGTGAAAGGGGAAGGCTGTTTCTCTGACTGAACAAGGTTGTTGAGATGTTACACTGAAGGGGGTTGTTTTTGGTGGTTATTGCTGAGAAGGTTGAGTAACTGCAGTCTGTTGTCATGTGTTAGTCTGGCTGCCTTGAATATAATTTATAACTTCTTTGTCCTTTTTTAACCTGCTTCTTCTGGAGCTGGGGGGCGTGGGAAGAACCTGACATGACTCCAGGTATTGTGACAGAGAAAGCTATGCCTTCGCCATGTTCTTACGGTTACTCAGAAAGAGACGATCCAGAGAAGTTCAGAGAAACACAGAAATGACTTGGGGGCTTCCTGGACTGACTTACGAGGAAAAAATTGGGAAAGTTGCTGCTGTAAATATGTACAGTTCTGCTAAATGATTAATGGGGAATGGGATGATAACATACAACTAATTGAGGCTTGTGTATGCCAAAGCGAGGGGAATTACTTTGGTGTTGTATGAGGATGAGTACTGAGCACGTGACACTTTTTTGAAGACGGCTGTGTGAAGTATCCAGCAGTTGCTTGATGGTGAAAGAGAATGGCATTAGGCTCTTGTTTTAGGAATAATACTAAAAAATCTGCTATCACCTGGTAATGCAACTTAACTTGTCTTACAAAGAAAACCATATCTTTGTAGAGCTTCTTCATTGCTTAAGATGCCTTAAATGTAGCTACTAAATACTGCCTTGCTTCATAAGTTATTAAAAATAAACAAACTGCACTGGAGAGAAAGTGAACTGGGCGATTCCAGAAGACTTTCATGTTCACATTTTTATACATTCTTATTACAAACCTAGTGAAGCTATTCCTGTAGTAAGATGCTGTGATTTTCAACAGTAAATGCTGTGGAAGGAACTGAAACAGACAGTTGGAAATAGTCGTATGTCTGGTTTGAAAGACCATAGGTAATCTCTGAGGTTTTACAGAAAATTATTTTCCAAAAATTCAAGTAAGATTGACAACTTCTACTTGGAGTGTTGAAGCTCATCTGCCTGTTTGTAACAGCTACTGAATAAAGTAATATTCACAAAAACTGGACACAAAATAGGAGTCCCAGGTTTCTGCTGAAATGTTAAGATCTTTGAGGCAGCTAACTGAGAGATCTACCAAATAAAAAATGAATTTCCCAGAAGCGGTATTGTTGAAGAGTCTTCCTAGTGAGGTATCCCTCGATATCTCATGGAGCCACAGAATGCCTGTAGTTAAGCCCAGTTTGGCTCAGGTATGTTATTCATTAACACTGTTTCTCTACAGTGGACTAAAAACACTTTAGCAATATTAAGGATAAACATGAAGTACACTATTTATGTGAAGAGTTACTAGCTGACTGTCAGATGTTATTGGAATTATGCTCCAGCACCAAATTATTACTTAAAATAACAATAGCAATTCAAATACAGCTAAAATAAATCCATTGGACCCTAAACCAGCTAAATATACTTAGTAAAACATTTATGAACACATACTGCTTATGAACATGTGCTCCATGAATAGTTATGATCAGGAAGCAACTACAGTGGAATTTGGAAAACTAGGTGTCACCTATTTTGCCTATTTTTTCTCCTCTTACTTGTTTTTCTACCTTATGGTCCTGGGTCCCACAGACTCTGCTCAAGACTTCGTACCGAAGAGTAGAGTTGTATTGCTCCATCTTGAATGTTCTCTGCTATTAAGAAGGGGAAAGAACCCACAAAAACATTGTTTTTCCCCATAGCAAAGGAGGCTATTAGTGTGCCATGCTGCTTGAAAGAGCTCTGAAATTTTGAAACAGGTCATAACAAGGAAAACAATAGCATGGTGCAAGAGCACAAATGTGTAATAGTGTGTTCTCTCAATCCTTCCTCATACTCTCCCCCTCTGGCTCTGGAAAAGAGGACAAAGGCCTAGTCCATCCAGATGTATGGAGATATAACTTCCTGAAGGTAACAGCAATGTTTAGCTCCTATGCAGGGCTGGAGATGATGTGAATTAGTAGCTTTCTGAAGCTGTCAATAGATAGCCTGAACAATGATGCATGTTTGGATGTTTAGAAAGGACTAGGTGCTCTGTCGCTGTTTGTCTGATTTTATGATGGGGTATTTGCACTCAGTAGATGTCTTCTCTGAAGCTGGTTTTGAGACTTCTGAGAGTCAATGGGGACAGAAGAATTCAGTCAAGTGGAAAATGGTTCTTCTTCAGGATGTAAATGAAAGATGGGACCATATTCACCCCATCATTAAAGAGCTGCTGTGGTGCTCAGCAAAGTTGCAACAAGCACTCTTGGCAAAATCACAGCTTAGTGCCTTGAATTTGGCTGGCGGTGGATTTCAACTTTGTTTTTGTCTACTTCAGACGTAAAAGGCAAAAAGCTTGGCACAACAAAGGGACTGACTTTCTTGCCTGTTATTAAATGAAACATCTCCCCCAGCCCAGTGAAGAGCTGTCCAAAATCTGGGCTTTGGTGAGAAGCACTACCCTTCTATTTAAGGCTGTGGTTGTTCTCCTTGCTCTTGCATAGGAAGTTTCACCTTGGGTGTCTTAAGGCACGGTGTGAAAAATGAAGGGCTTATGAATCTGAGTCCGTCGTATGTGCCTTTTCTGGGGTGAAATTTCTTTTTGCTAAGGGTCTTCTGTGCCTGAAACATCCAGCCCTTAAGAATCACCTTTTTGAAAAAGGGTTTGAGGTAGAAAAAACCTGAAAATTCCCAAGACAAAATTCCATCCAAATTCTTTTGGTCTTCTCAGCATCTAGTGTGATACCAAGGGCTGCACTTTTTTGCTTAGAAGGTTTTACTAAAGATCTGTGTTGAACTGAGTTTTGTAGCTAGCACTGCTATGCTGAGATGGCTGTTGAATAAAATGAATTATTTCAGTGGATTCCTTTCTGAGTTGTGTTATGGGTACTGATGGGCTGGGGCTGCTTATGCCACCTTATGAGTCATTTGGAAGGCAAGCTGAAAGCAAATTTCAGGCTTCATCAGATCTGGTTGGCGAAAATTGGGGTTAATTCATCTGATGGGAAAAACACAATCAAAATGCTCTCCTGATGGCATGCCTCCACTGAGATACAAGAGTTAAACACTTTGCTTCAACTACAAAGGAGCACAGGCACAGTATGTAACACAGTATATAACACAGTATTGTGTTATGCTGCTGCATGGACTCTGTGTACTATATGCAAGCTGTTATCTACAGAGCACTTTTACAAGCTTATTTCTTCTGTGAGTTCATGTTTGGCAGCCATTAATTCCTCAAGTGAACAAACTTCTGCTTAAACATCTCTTTTGTATTAATTTGGTCTTATTCCACTAATGAGAAGTTTGTGTAGTTCCACTGCTCAGCAGGCTAAAATTTGAAGAGATTTAGGAAAGTGGTTAGGACTAACATTATTCAGGTAATCATTTTAATCACTATCTGCCACAGCTGGGGCAGGATATGGAGAAGCTGCCCAAAATATTTGATGAAAATACTTTGATTGTCAGGTATGATTTTTTTTTTCACTTTAAAGCAAGTTAAAACATTCAAAGCCTGAAAGAGATGAAACAGTTATGGTGGGGGGTGGGAAAAGTCTCAGGATTAAAAAATATATTTATTTGGACAGCCAAATCTCTCCTCAAAAAAGCACTTAAAACCAGAGCCAGGTCTGAATCCAAATTCATGTGCAATTCTGCTTAGGCTGGTCTTTCCAGCAGGCATACGAAGAAACTGCAGTGGAGTTGGAGCAGCCAGCATGGGATGTTTTCAGGTCCTCTCACATGCTGATAGAGACTTATTTTGCTCCCTGTTCCTGCCAAGCTTTCTGTGCTATTGACCTAATTTTTGCCTGTGCAGTGTGTAAAAATCCCTCAAGTATCACAAACTACACCCATTCAACAAACATGCTGTGGGTGATGCAGACACTGGTAGGGTCGAAAGGCCATGGCGCCAAAGTTTTGGCTTGCTGCTGACGTGTCAAATATCACAAGTCAAAAGGCTTTGTCTCTCTTCTGTCATCCTGATTTATTAGACGTTAAAAAAGACAAAGTACCCAGACATACCAACATCGCTGTTTTGGGAAGGTCTGTGAAATGGTTAATGCGCTTGTTCCACACGAAAATGTAAAGTGTCGGTTCTCTGATTACCTGCTGCTGGAAAGTGTTTGGACAGGTGCGGTGTTTCAGCAGCCGTCTGTCACAGCTGACAGCTCGGATTTATGGCTGTGCACCAGGGCCGGCCGAGTTCGCTCCGAGTCCCGGGCGGGGGCTGCGGGCCGGTCCCTCCCGCCGCTCTGCCCGCCCGGCGGGGCTGCGTGTGGTGCCCCTGCCGTGTGCTCGGGGCGAGGTGACAGCATCGACACAGCCGGCTTTTTCCTTCCCGTGCGTTCATTTGCTCGGAAGTGCCGGCGTGCTCTGAGCAGTAGCGCGAATGGGGCAATTTCCACCCAAAGGTCAACAGGGGGAAATTCGTCCCTTGTCTCCTCTTAGGAGGATGATGCTCAAGCAGAAGGAGACGGAGAAGACCCTTCCTTTCAGCAAGAGAAAGCCCCACAGCCTCGCCGCCGAGCGGGCTCCGGACAGCAGGCGATACCTATCCCCCGCCCTCATCGCTCCGCACCGGAGACCACTTAAATCCTCATCTTGACCGCCTGACGAAACCCAAACAAGGGCTAGGAAAGGACCGCGAGGACACAGATATCCCTGTTACTGTACTGTTGACGTACGTTTCTCGACATATCCAAAAATCGAGTTTCGTAGAAGATAAGTACGGAATAGAATACTTATTAACAAGGGATTTCTCGAACTCTGCGGGCTTTTTTCTTTCTTATTTTTCTTTTTTAATGTACTTATTATCTAAAAGTAAAAAGCTCAATGTCATCCTATATAGCATACGTTTACACACAAGTCATCCCTACTCACACTTAAATACATCCGAGTAAAATACACACTTGTGGCTATAATACCAAATTCCACTTTTCATCAAGATGCCTTTAGCATACCCTGAAATATGACCTTTACAGATCGACAAAAGCAAAAGATACAAGGAGTTGCATGCTGGCAGGTCAAGCGGACTCCTATAAAAAAGAAATGGTGAAATACAAGCCAGAGGAAAGAGCAGATTATGGAAGGGTAGATTAATATTTGCACAAAGCCTTGAAGGCAGAATGATGTCGAAATAGTGTCTGTTTGTGTGTGCGTGTGTATGTGTGCATGCGCGTGTGTACATAAAAACCAATTCCTTCAAGGGTTGGATTACTTCATACATTAGTCACTAATCTCTCGCAATGTTCTGATGGATGTTATGGTCTGAGCTAAACACACCGTGAAATCTGCTCGAGCTGTATTGAAACAAGCCGGTGTTTTCTGCCGCAGATTGTTCTGTTTGAAGCTTTCCTTTCACAACACACCTTTGCTATTCGGAATAATTTTTGCGAGTTGGGTAGAAGCTAGTCAGCGGCTGAATCTCGGCGCTGAGGGAAAAAGAGGTGGGAGAGAAACTCCAAGGTCCGAAATACGTGTAATTAGAAAGAAGAACATCCAGCGCCCAAAATTCTCCTTGTCATCGTTTGTTTAGGTAACCTGTGCTTACAGAAGACTTGAAGGGGAAAAGAGCCCGCCGATTTTCATACTTTCTAAAGTATTAACTAAAACAAACAACTGAACAAACGAACCGCGAATGATCATTTCAGCACTTGCATAAACTCTTCGAGTTCTGGGACGACACTGCTATGTAATTCAGTAGCACAGGCAGTTAGCCCCCGAACCTTTCCTTTTTCCGACTTAGTCTTTCTGAGGCTTTGCTGATCGCTTCTGACAAGACAAATCAGCCTTAACATAACGTCCGTCGGGAGAAGGCAACGCGTGCGAACTTTTGATTACCAGCAGATACTCCCTCGCCTTCACCCCGCTGAGGATTCGCCCACTGTGGGTGCCAGCGGGGATGCCTCCACCAGAAGCAGCCGGAGCCCGGTAGTGCCAACGACCTTCCTGAAGCGAGCTTTCCTTGGACCGAGAGATGACAACAGGACTACATGTCGTCTGCTGTCCTTCGTTGGAAAAATTAAAAAAAAAAAAAAAAAAGGAGGGGGAAAAAAAAAAAAAGGCAGGAAGATGTNAAACAGGAGTACAGTGCGTCTTGTTTCCTTCGTTTGAAAAAATAAAAAAAAAAAAAAAAAAAGGAGGGGGAAAAAAAAAAAAAGGCAGGCAGATGTACAGGATTTCACAGGCTGCCTCTACATCAGGTAACTTGCCTGCAAATCTCTCCGCCTGCAAATCGCCAGCATTTCTGCAGGGCTAAGCCTCGGCGGGAAAATCTGATTTGACTCGAGGAATTGCAGAGGACTTTCATACCTGGCGGCAGCTCAAGAGGAGAACCTCTCATCTTCCGTGACTAAAATAAGGCGGGTCCATAGGTGGCACCTCTACCAGCCGGCAGGGATGCGGATGAAGAGGCGGGCAGCCCTGCTGCCTCCTCGGCCCTAGCCAAGCTTCTCGGCCAAGGTTGTCCCACGACAGGCTTCCCTCCCTCAAGCCAGCACAGACATCACGCTCTTCTCCTTATTACCGCCTTTATTTAGGGGGCAGCTTTTATTCGGGGGAAAGGAGAAAGGAAAAAAAATGGAAAAACATGGTGGCCGAGCGTCAATAAAATGCACACGCACATATATTACATACAAACACAAAAATAAAATACGAAAAAAATTCTCTTCTCTCTCCAGTAGCAGTGGTCTTGGCCATAAATGTAGAACGCCAGCCAGTACAGGAGACAACGCCTGCCATTTCCTTGAGCCCCTTCCCCTCTTCCACCCCCTCCAATAATTAATTAAAAAAGTTGCACTCTCTTTGTGTTAAAAACACTACTTTTATAAATAATTTAATACCCTCCCTTCCCACGAAATGCTAGTTGCCGGACAGGAGAAAAGGTTTCTTTTGGCACAGTGATGCATTGCTTTGCAGTACAGACCTACGGCTCCACAGCAGACCCCGGCCCCCTCCCTTCCTCTCTCCCTGCTGCTCCCGGCAGGCTCCCCCGGCTCCCTCCCTCCTCCCCGCCCTGCCAAGCGCACAGCGCATCCCCCAGCGGCCGCCACCGCGTCCCTCTGCGGGGCACCCCCGCTCTGCTGCCCAAGGCTTCGGTAGCAGGACATGTGGGGACAAGAGAGGGGGATAGAAAGGGGGTGGCGAGGGACTGGCTTAAGTCAAGTAGTCTCAACGAACAGTAAGAAGCACTTGAGGCTCATGGCTATGTCCAAACCGACAGTTCTTTGATTTTTCTTTTTATCCCTTTTTCTCTTTTTTTTCCCTTTTTTTCTTTTTTTTTTTTTTTTTTGGCTTAAGTTAAACCCACTGTCATTTCACTAAGGCACAGTCACCGAGGCTTTTGCTTGGAGGCTGTGGTCGCCTCTGGAGTTAAAGTGCGGGATCCAGAGCCTCCTCCTTTCCCCCTCCACGCCTCCCCGGGCAGGTCCCTCGCAGGGGAGGAGGGGGGCTCCATTAAGCCAGGGGGGTCTCCATGGCGTACGGCTGGAACGAGGCCGAGCCCCCGGCCGCCGGCGGCAGTGGCCCAGCGAGCCGGAGGGGCCCGTAGAGCGGGGAGCCGG
>VZTE01004781.1:128906-201985 GCA_013397775.1 Eulacestoma nigropectus
GGGGGCGGGGGGGGATGCCCCGGCCGCCCGGCCCCCCCGCCCGGGCTGTTGGCCGCGCAGTCACCGTCCGAGCCCAGCTCGCTCTCAGCCGGAGCCGGGGAGAGCGAGCCGCTGCCTTCCTGGTCGCTGCCGGCGCTCAGCTTGTCCTCATAGTGCTGCGAGAACACCTCCAGCTTCATGGCGGCGCCGCCGCCGGCCCCCCCGCGCCCCGCGGCTTCGCTGGGCGGGCGCGACCCCCGCCCCTCGGCACGGCCTCAAGGAGGCGGGAGGCAGCGAGGCGACCCAGGGGCTTTCTGTGCCCTCGCCGGCTTGGACAGCTCCGCGGCGGCAGGCGAGACCGGCAGGGCAGCGGGGCTCCGCGCCCTCCTCGGCCCCCCAGCCCGGGGTCGCTGGCAGGGGCCGGCCCCTTCGCGGCCGGTGGGCGCCGAGGACGGGCAGCGGTGCCCTGTAGCCCTTGGGACGGGGCGATTCCTCCGGGCTTCCACCTCCTTCTCCCCCACTGGGGCGTTCGCTCTCCTTTCGCCCCGCTTTTTGTCCTTCTCGCTCTTTACTCTCGCTGCTCCATGGGGCGAGGCGGCCCCCGTGGAGCCGGTGCGGGATGAGGGCGGGCGAGCGGGCGGCTGCCGGAGCCGGCACTTCTCTGTGTCCGCCCTAGCTCGGTCCTCCTCGGGGGCGCTGCCGCTGTTACCGTTCGGCGCTCCCCGGGCGCGGGGAGAAGCTCTCGAGGGCCGTCGGGGTTACTCCGCTCTCTCCGGCTTCGACCCCTGTCAGTGCCGGGACGCCGGGCTGGCTCCTCGCTGCGAGGCGGGCAGCAGACGGGTTATTAGGGTTATTAGTGTTATTGTCATTATCTCTCCCTTCCCCTGTGGTTCTGTGTCTCTCCACCACTTTCAGACCAGCCCATTATAACGCCGGCGAGAGGCGGAGCCAGGACAAAGATCTGAAAGGGTGGTGGGTGGAGAAGCAAGGTAGCAAAGGTGGGTATGCCCTAATAAGCCGTATCAGAGCCGTAATTAGCCAAGATGACAGCGAGGTCTTGTTGGAAAGTTATTTTACGAAACTTGTTTGTATTTTCTCCTGCCAGGTCCCTCCCCTTCCCGGGTATTTCGAACGAAGCCGCAGTTCGGCGGGACTAAGCAGAGCCGGCCCGCCCCCCAGGTGTAAAATGCAGAATGACTTATAGGTGGCAGAGCTGAACCTGTTACGTGCAGTGATTTATTTTAATAGCGCCGTATAAAGCAACAAGTTGTAATATGACAGCTCAACAACCTGTTGGAAAATAATACATGGCTTTACAGTTGTGAATTCCTAATGATTTATGTAGCCTGACAAAATAGTTTTAGTCCTGGTCTCTCTTTCCTTCTGTCATAAGCACACCTGGTGCAGAGGTAGAATGGAAGCAGGTAGGCAATGCTTTGGAGTTTTGCTCTGAGAGAGTTAGTCAAAGCCTTAACCTTAGTTTTACGTGTGCTACTGTTTCTGTAGTAGCATTGCTTGACCGCTTCTGGATGGTGTGTTTGTCTTAAAACTCTGTCTTACAACTGCCACTCTCTAGTAAAATCTTTTTTGGTGTATGTTTTGTTGGTTTTTTTTTTTTTTTAATTGTAATTTTAATATATTTTAAATCACCGTGAATCTGTAAATTTCCCATAAAACTTGTGACAAAGTATTCTGTAATTTTACCTAGACACTTTTCTTTCTAGAAAATTTAGTCATCGTTTTTGGGTTTGTTTTTAGGTTTAAGTTGTCAGGGTCTTGCCTTCCTTCAGAGTTTTTTTTTTTTTTTCCCTTCAACATGGTGCTAGATTGAACAACTCAATGAAGAGAGCTAGCTGGCAGTAGCTTCTCTGAAAACTCCCCGTTCTGCTCACTGTTCAAAGTCAATTGCAAAATGCCATTTGACTTCACATGGCAGTAGCGCTGGCGTCTGCAAAACAATAACAAAAACATCAGCAGAAATAGTGCTTGTGTTTTATTTCTCATATGTATGCTTCGAATTTTGTGTCCTGGAGTAAGAGTTGGATTGCTCCATGTTTTCCAAAAGCAGTCTTTCTAAATCGGACCTTGTTTTAGGATAAATACATAATGCAGAGTCACTCTGGTTAGGACTATTCCGTTGTGGTCTGGCTCTTAAGAAGTATTGGAGAGGAAGATGAAACAAGACAGGTTTAAAAGACTAAGAGGAGAAACAAACAGCCCTCCTTTCTATCTTGATCTTTCTTGAATAGAATGTGTGTTCCCACACACACACACACACCCACCTGATTTTGTTTCAAAGCTTTGCCATTTCTTCAGTCTGCATGAGTCTTACACAGTGAATACTGAAGAGTGAGAGGTTCTTCTATCCCTGTGTTTGCATTCTTGACAACTTTAATAGAAATAACAATACATTGGATGTCTCGCTGTTCTCACAAAAGCTGTACCAGTTGGGAAAAGCAGGCAATTCAAAAAGACAAAAATAAGAGGAGGGAGACCTCTCTTGGTTCATTGTTGTTGTTGTCTCCATGTAACGTAAACCGAAATCTTTCAGTAAAGTGTTGTCTTAGCTGTAGGTGCCAATGTTTGTGTTTAAGGGTATGGGAAAAAGGTATCATTCCTTCCAAAACTTGTATTTTCTACAATGATGCCAATGGCAAGGGTAGGTTTTTTCCTCTTCCTGCTTTTGTTGTAAATAGCAGTGAAGTAGTGATGATTTGCTAGCTTGCCTTTGATGTTTATTTTATTACTGTTGCACTATTTGTGTGGAAAATGTACACATTGTCTCTTATCTTTATTCAAAGAACTTAAAAAGTCATTCAAATGCTGTAGGTAAACACATCAGACATAACAGAAGCTTTTTCACAGCCATACTTCAAGACTAGGAGTGGATGGCAAAGCTGGTTTTGCAAGATTTAAGAGGGGACAGAAGCTTACACTCAAAATAATACAAAGATAGCTATTAATGGCTGGGAGCAGGGAACCCGTCTAAGATCAGTACTGATTCTTGCTGTGGCTCAAGGCCCCTTTGCTATCTCTGAGCCAGTGCCTGTTGTAAACTGTCCCTTGAAATCTCTGGTGGCTCTTACCTGAGAAAATATATTAAGCTGCTTATGAAAGGGCTGTGCAGGGTTTAAATAGAGCCTTCCAGGCCTGAGTGAGAGCAGTATCAAGCCCACTGCTAATGCTGCCTATGAAACAGAAGCAAAGTTGTAAGAAGTGGTGAAATAATCCAACTACTCCCATCTCTCACCACTAAGAGTATATGTAACCTCAAG
Organism: Eulacestoma nigropectus; assembly: GCA_013397775.1. Lineage (NCBI taxonomy): Eukaryota > Metazoa > Chordata > Aves > Passeriformes > Eulacestoma > Eulacestoma nigropectus. Next base: position 132,161 of record VZTE01004781.1, read on the forward strand.
TCTTTTCCTGCTATAGTTTTTTAAAAGGCACAGTATCGCCTTCAGGTTTATAAAGATTAACACAATCATCGGAAAAACTGATTCTGTTAAGTAAACTTCACATCAAAAGCACTTTGATGTGCTGTATTATAGCAAAGCCAAACACCCCACCCCCATCACCCCAAGAAAAACCTCCAAAAACCTCCAGTGAAGCAATGTAAAAAAAATCTAATTCTTTGTTCTAAAATGAAATGTCTCTTCCTCTTTAGATCAGCAAAGCAGGACTTTTTTTGATGTATGATCCCCTCTTTTCCTACCCAAAACAGTACCCAGTCACAGACAAACGGAGAAATGTGAATGGTTGCTTGAAAATCACGCGAGCGACTTGGCTTCCCATTTTCTCTAGTATTTTACTCTTAATTCAGAAATAGTGTGCCAATGGGTGTTTTGGAGATAAGGTAGTATAGTCCTTTACAGTTTGCTCAAGCTACCAATTACGAAAATATTCCTTACTAAATGTAGCAAAATACTACCCTGTCTGGTGGTTGAGAGTGTATTTTTGGTTGATCCAGTTATGTTGTCTCCATGGTATTTTAAACCATGGAGACATGGGTTTTTCAGTTCCGCAAACATCATGCAAAGGTGTGTCACGATATGTTCTTGGTTTAAATTTTTTTAAAAAATTGTTTCTTCTAACTTCTTTTTCACCCAGTTCTTTTTTACTTATCTTTTCTGCCTTCTGTCTCTCCAGACCACTAACTATAGATTAGAGAGGGTTTTCAGGTAGGACCATGTAAAAACAACTGGTCAATAAAGGTCTCTGTGATGACTGGGAAAGTCCTATGGTTAGTGGTAGGCACGCTTATTTGTGCATCTGAGATGTCCAGCACACCAGCTGGACAAAATGCTCCATCATCTCTTCTCCTCCTCCTACTGTGGCAAGCTGCAGGAGTGCACTGCCTTGCCAGGAACGATCAGACTGGACAGTGCAATACACTGCGTGAGAAACAATAGAACAGTTCAAAGAGTTCGCTCTGGATGGGCTGCTCGCAGCAGGAGATGTGCCTAGCATGCATAAATGAACTACCGTCTGTGAAGGTTGGCTAATTGCACTATGTATATTTTTATAGTTGAAGGAAATCCAGCTAGAGACTGAGCTGTAAGAAAGGAGGTTAGTGGAAATTCCTTTAGACCTTGAGAGGAAGAGTTTGATCACTGAAGCAGAATGCATGTCTGCGTGAATTCCCTCATTGGGAAAGATTGGCACATTTTCACAAGGACAGCCATTCCCTGTGGGTAGAGATTTTCTCATGTCTTTGGCTGGTACTAAGAGCTGAATTTACAACGGGGAGTTCCATTTCAACTTTGTTTCATGCAGTCTTTATTTTCTTGGGAGACGTTGCTCAGAATGAAGTTTTCCCATGCTGAGAGCTTAGTATCACTTCCTCCCTGTGCCCACTTCATGTTCCATAAAAAAAGTCTGCATCTAAGGAAATCTTTTTCTGCAGAGCCCTGGATTGTGACAGAATGGGCAGGGACAGATTTGCTCCTGTGAAGGAAGTGACATTATTGCTCTTGTTACTAATGCTTAGTATTGGAGAAAAAATTCCAGATTCTTACACCATCCTTGTCACAGAGAAGTCTCAGAGCTCTCCATTTTACAGGTGACAAGGAGTGGAGTCCTGCTGAAAATAATTTGGTAAGTCAGTTGTAACCCTGTCTGTAGAACTGAGCTCTCTGGAGCCCTTGTCCTGCGCTGTGTCCACTGAGGTATCCACCACAAGGCCTCACTGGAAAGCACTGTACCATTTAGCAAGGAGCTGTCAAAATGGAGATTGCTCTGTCCCGAGACTCAGGTAATTTATAGCCAATTCTTTCTTTTTACTAGCGCTGTGTTAAGCCTCCAGGGCTTGAATGAGGTTCCACACTGGCATAAGGTGAACCCCTCTGGAATATATTGCTGGTTTGCAATCTGAGAAGTACGTGACATAAAAGAGTGCAGGGTGAGGTTAAATCAACACAGTATTTACAACATATTTTGTGATGACTTAATTCAGTAACTGTCCCCATAGGCTTTTCTCATGGCTGATTACCTGGTTTCGTGTAACTGCACTAAGAGAGAGAAAATCCCAATGGTGATTAACTTAGGGCCTTGTGGATCTCTTCAAGGAAATTTTTCTTACAGTAAGAAAGCAACTGATACTGGAAGGCAGAACATGTATTAATAATCCTAGATATAATTGTCAGGACAGAATTCCTTGCTAAGGGACAGGCTCCACTGCAATTAGAAGTTACACTGTGCTATGCTTGTTATGAAGTTATGATGCAGAAGCCATTTGGTGAAATTCTGTGGCTCTCTGCCAAGCATAGTGAATGGTTTTTGCTACTGGTGCCAAACAAACTTAAAAAGAAACCATCATAGCTTGTTATTGCTGGTGCCAGACCAAATATCTGTTGGCATCAAACTTGGTATTGATGCCAGAGGCTTGCTATCACTGGCCCGTGATATGAGGAAACACCAGCTGAGCTGTTACAATAGCTTCTCACTGCCTTCAAGTCCAAGCATTGATGGAGTAGAGTGAAAACCTTTGTGAGAGAACTACAGCAAAATTAACCCAGGGATGAAGGGCTTTGAATATGTGATGGAGACTCATTGAACTTTGCTAGCCCTTGCTGAAGTACACCTAAGCCAACTCAAAACCACATATATTTTACATGGGTAAACAGTGACTAGAGATATGAAGGATATGTTTCAATTCAAATAAGTTAAAGTACTATTTATAGCACAGTGAATCAACAAATTAATCACCTCGCCAATAATACTCCAGTTGAACAGCAATAAGTATTTAACATTCTTACTTCTGGGTTGGATTTCTTTTGTTTTCAAAAAGCTATTTCTGGGTGGAATCACATGATTTATATAAGAATTAGCCAAATCTAGAAATAAATAATGGTGTGAAAACCTTCTTGGTTTTTATTTTTTCCAAGACCAAGTGAAATGCATTATAATGGAGCTATTCAGGAGCAGGCTGCTGACAGTCAGACTTTCCTGTGGTAGGTAGGATTTGGCAGTATTGCTCCTAAACTGTACCTCTCTTGTGAATTTTCTGTCCTCCATTTGCTGTGTTCCATTTTCCTTCTCTGCAACCGCCTGGACAGCTCCAGAACCACTGGTATCTTTGAAAATCTGGTCTGTGCTGCTGCTGGCTTACTCCCGGAACAGGGAGCACAGTTACACTGAGGGTACATCCCCTGCAGTACCTCAGGTGGTGGGGGATGGGGATTTATGTCCTGCAAACTGGTTCCAGAAATCGAGTATGTTTTCACCACTTTTCAGATGGCAGAGAAATGCAATGAAAGCTTGGGAAGCTGGTCCTTCTGTTGCTGCAGATGTAATAAAATCATTAGCTTGTTGAGTTGCATGCACTGTGTATTTGATTTCCAATTCCTGGGTGAGTTCTTAAGGGATTAGCTGAGTTTCAGTCTCTTTAAGGTGTGAATAAACATCCTCTTGCCTCACACCCATGAAATTTCTTCCCTACAGATGTCAAAGTGCTTTGTGCAGTGTTGCTATTTTGGTCCTCTAAGTAAAGGTTCACAGGTTTTGAACGTCTTGGCCAAAGTTACACGATCTCGGATGGGAATAGGACATGGGTTTCCTAATTCCTCCACTACTGCTCTACCTACTAACCCTGTTATTTGCCTGAACCTTTACATATACTTTAGTAGATTAATAATTAACCTCCAAGTGGGGCACTCTGAAGCAAATGTAAAATGAAACCAAACACTTGTCATGGTTTTTAGTCATACCAGATTTGCAGGTAGGGTGTGTTTAAATGATGCAGGTAGATAAAGTCTTGTTAATTTAGATTAGAGTAAAAGTCAGTGCCTTATCAAAGCAAGTGACTAATTAGGAAAACTATTACCTTTTGGAAAAGAAACAGTTGAACTATTGCTCAAAATTATTTTAACTAATTGAACTATACTGGTATTTGGAATAAAGGCTCGTGCAACTGCTGGGAAAGGAGAAAGACAGAGAGCTTTTCCCAGGAATTGCCAGTGTTCTGGATTTTTCTTGATAATTTTGCTTTTAGAAAGTTAACAATACTTGTCATCACCGTGTAAACATCGGGAAGGGAGGAGAGTCCCGTGAGTCATCAGGGAGCCAAACATACAGAATCTAAGCGAAGAGCTGGAGCATTTGTATTAAATACACTGCCTTCATTCTCTTCACCTTACCAAGCCAACAGGACAGCAAAGTGCTCCTGAAAGGTTTGAAATGATGAAGTGACTCTCAGGTCTGTAATAACAGACACTGGGCATTTGGGAACCTGCAAGGATGGAAACACTAGGGCAAATTCATGGTGTGAAAAGAAAGATTACGATCAGACTGTATTTATGTTCAGACAGATACATGCAATTGTGAAGAATCATTAAATAACTGTTAACCACACCTGCACAGAGCCTCTGGCAATGCTGGCTTATACATAGTCTCAAGAGCTGCCATGTGCCTGACATCATACCTTTGCAAGGAGAGAAAAGTCCTGGGTGTTAGGCCAAGACTGCTAAGTAAAACATAGTCCACAGCCTTGCGCCAGTTTAATGTCTGCAAGTGATTTTCTGATGTGTCACACCCGGTATCTTCTGCCGTGTAAACCTGTCAGTAGTCCTGAATTGCTTATGACCGGGTCTTACTAAACATCTCCAAATCTGCTTTAATGCAATGGCTCCTTCTCTCTAAGTCAGTGAAGACCATGAGGACAGAATAAGTATGCATGCACAGAGGGAGTCTAGCATAAACAGGATCTTAACTTCTCTGGGATTGTAATTGCTGCTGTGACACACAGCTGCTTCTTTGGGTTTCTTTTTACGTGGATCATTTTCCCTTTTAAAAATATTGGGAGGTTTTGACATTTTTTCATGATGGAAATGACGTTTCAGAACCTTTTTATTTTTACTGTAAAAAGTAAATAAATGGAAGTGCGTGGGGGAGGGAATCAAGCAGGGTAAAGGTAGCAGAGGAAAGGGAAAAGAGAGCAAAGCTGAGATGAAGAGATGAAGATGAGGAGAAAGTTGGAGTAGAGAGCTCCAACTGAGAACACATTGCAGTGCAGTTCCACTTAGACTGTAGAAAATTTTCAGGATGCCCAGCAATCTCCAATTTGACTGCTTCTGCTGGTGGAATTTTTTTGACTGCTCACCTCTACACCTTTCCTCAGGCTAGGGAGTTCTCTGGCTTTTTGTTTCCCATGGTGCTTTTGGAAGCAATTGTCTTTCATCTTCATTTTCTCTCTTGGAGTATACTTTTCCAGTCTTTCATGGCTAGGGGTGGTTGAGGAGTGGAGGGTTGGTTTTTTTTTTTTGTTTGTTTGTTTGTTTTTTTTTGTGGTTGATCTTGGTTTTGTTTTCTTTTAAAAGGAATGAAAATCATTAAAAAAAATGCAAACGTGAAAGTTGAACATCACTGTCTAATTCCTGAAGTGGCTGGGGTGCATCAGTTTGAAAGTTCTTTCTACTTGCAATTTCTGTACAAAATATTTCCTCCTTTTCTTTTTTTCTTAGTGAAAATCTCTAGCAACTGTGAAGAAAAGGAGATTATGAAAGAGAAACAGAGCATGACTTGCACACAGGGGGATTCAAAGATTTGCAGACTTCAGTATTCATATCTGAGAAGTGTAAGCTCTGGCACCTGACACTGATGGATCAGGCAATGGAGATTTTATTCATCGCTTACAAGGGTCCTTATTTGTGGCTTGATTTATTTATGCCATAAGGGTTTGGAAGACAGTCCATTTTTACATTCTCCATCTGACACGCAGTCAGTGCCAAGAAACTCAGCAAGGCCAAACACAGATTAAAGTTTTTTTAAGAGTTATCGAAGTGTTGTGGGAAAAATGGCCTCCTCCAGTGCTACTTTAAAAAATAGTCATCTTTGTGAGTAAATCTTGGTGACTTGGACAGTTTATTTTGAAGGCAGGATGTGACATCTGGTATCCTCTTACCCCTTCTTTGGCCTTTAAATGTACTATCACTAAAGGTTGGCCCCTTGCGGAAAATAGGTGCAGTCAGGTGCAGGGGCAAACTGAGTATGTAGGGCTTTCACTCCAGTGGGCCTGCAGTCAAACCTTCAAAACTTTGGCCAGACTCATGACTATTCCCAGGTGAGACTTTAATTAAATGGTGTTGGATATGAGAGTTAAACGTGGAAACTGTGTTCTATTATACTAGCTTGTGTTGCTGAAAGAAATAGAGCCATGCTTCTTGATTGAGGAGACAGAGTCAAGTGAATAATTCGCAACAAATAATTAGTCTAAATGTTTCTAAGTGATTCTTACAGAATCTGAGTATGGTTGAGAAAGATCCCTATTTATTAATGCCATAGGACTCCCTTTCACAAGGGGAAAGTTTATTTATATAAGATGAATGAGTTAAAGTATAGACTTGCGAGTTCTTCTTGAGTCATCAGACCCAGAAAATATGTATTTTATATTAAGGTTAGTACAATCTTTCAAACAAAAACATTTATGAGTGTGCTTTAACTGATGGGTATATGATGACTGACATTCCAGAACCTCTTCTGTGCACACCTACGCTGGCATACTTTTATACATAGGAGTAATCCTAATTAATTTGGGAAAATTACTCTTGTGCATGAATGTATTCATTAGTATTTGAAACACCATAGTATGGTGAGTCTTCTAGATACAATCTTGGCCTTACACTTAGAGGTGCCCACAACGTCCCATCCGGTCTTTAGGGCTACCTTAGCACTAGTAAAAACAGGCCAGCACCCAGTCCTTCCCCTGAGGGCTTTAGCATGGCTAAATTCTCTTCCTTACAAAGAAGTGGCCTCATCTGTGCTATCTAGAGGGAACTGTCCTTTGTCTGTGTTATCTCCTGAATAGAGGCCTCTGTGTGGCATGAGAAAGTGCTGGGTTACAGGGGACAGACCATGCCAGGAAGCTTGTTGCTAGTTAAATAGTGTGGACAATCACAGACCAGCTCTTGAGTGCATGTCCTAGCTCTTTTTAGTTTTGCAAGTGCAAAATGTAACTTGAATGAATATTTGTGTTCATTTTACACCTTGAAGCTTTGATAAGGTACTATTGCTTTCATTTGCTCTTGATAGGAAAGAGCAGCACTGTTGTTCCCTTCAGCAGTGTCTTTTTGGGGATGTATTGTCTGTATTACTGTCTGGTGAAGAGTTTTGCCCAAGAACATTGCAGGGAAACAGTCTTTTTCAGTGTGTTGTGAGTCTTCCCTTTCAGAGGTAAGATTTGATGCAGCCTAAATTATTTTTTTTATAAACAGCATTTCAGTTTGTTATAAGGAAGCTATTGGCTAGGGCATTAAAGGGTTGGAAAGTTATAGCACTAAGAAGAGTGGTTTTAATTTAAACAGTGGAGAACATTGATAATTTCGCAGGCAACAAGAAAATAAAGCCAAAGACATAATAGTGCATTTGAACTGAAAATTTGTAACTTTAAAGATTTCTAAATATGTAGATTCTGCTTTGCAGATAGTGGGTTCTCAGCACTGCTGCGTGAAATTTTAAATGGCTGCACGTGTTGTCACACCAGGGAATTGTTATAATCTCATCCCAAAACAGGTGACTGTAGTACATGAAGTGATTTTCACCCTGTAGTAACTATTTCTGTTAGCTGAAAGGAAGCCTAAGGCTTCCTAGGTGACCACCTGGGATGTATTTATACTCTGAAAAGTATTTAAGGTGAATTCTAGTCTGTCTTTGTTCTCTTAGGAAGGACCTAAAATGGAGGTGCCTCAATTTTTGATGCTTGAGATACTCTGCTCATTTATTAAGATTATTTATGAAGAGGTTATTTATGTAAGGTAATTGATTGTGAAAAGAAAATTTACTTTCATCAGTAAATTGAACTTCATCCTGACGTTAAGATAGGATTTAACATCTTGAGCTAGACAAAAACATTGTGTAAGGCGAGAGGGATTGCCCCTCAAAATTTATTTGCTGCTTAAAAGCTGCACACTGTGTTCCACCTCGAGCATTGCAAGTATTTTCTTCCTTTACGTGGCTGCCACTCGCTTATCCTCCTTTCTGATATGACTCATGCAGAAGAACGTTTCCAATTAGGCTATTTTGTAACATCTTTCTGCAAAGTGCTTGAACATTAGTGCTTGCTCCAGGAAAAGGTGAGTAAAGACGTGTTTTTTTGTGTCCTGATAGCTGCCTTGCTTCATCAATACTAAAAGGGATGTCTTTATTGACACTGAGTGCTTTCCAAAAGTGTTCTTTCCGCCATTACTGATGTGTTGCTTAACAGATCAAGCTTAAGCTTGCCACACTGAGTTTTGTATTGTTTGCGTTGCATTGGTTGGTTACCTCTTTCTGTTAACTTTCCACGCACAATTTAATTAAGCTGTGAATAATGGGACGTGTTATCAGATGGTATGGCATTATTAACTTCATTGAAGTGTTGTGTGATGAACCAGCTAAAGATCTGGACAATAATTTATACATTCTTCACATTTAACTGTCAGTGCATTTTGAATGAAGATAGCTACCAGCATGTGTGATTGCAACCCTGCTGCTGAAAGAGGTGTGTCTGTTTATGCCAGTGAAGTGCTTGACTGTTGGTATAAATATAATGGCATGGTAATTACTGGTTATAGATACAATGAAGATCAAGCTTTTTTTTTTTTTTTTTCATCCAGAATGCTTTTATTATCCTGGAAGCATGCTTCCTGTCTTTTCATATAAATAACCAAGAGTATGACATTTCAGAATTAGGAAACTGAGTGAAACAAGTCATAATGATTAATTTCTGCAAATATTTTTCTGTGTATTAATTGCCCATGCGCTGTGAACAGTATTCTGAGGTGCCCTTCTATACAAGTTATTCATTACTTATTTTAGCTAAAAAACAACAGCACTAAAAGAACCCCTTTATAACGTCTATGATGTGCATACTTGCTGTTTGCATAAGCAAAATGGTATAGTTTCTTTTCTCTAATTAGATAACTTGTGGAAAAAATTAATCTAATGCATATGTGAATAACAGGGAAAATTAGAAAAATGCCAATAATATCTAGTTTTAAAGTTGTTTTTCTTGTGTATCTGAAAATTTAAATAAGTCTAGTCTGATTTCTTAGTAAAGCAAATAAAATGGACATATCAATAGAAATCCAACTACTCACAAATGTTTTCCGATGGAAGCTGGCCTTCAACAGCAAATGGTAATGCAAAGTTTTCCTGCTCTTTTCAGTTCGTACTTCTGGCTGAAAGGTGTATGTAGTGTGACACAACATGTTGTGACTCGTCAGCAAAATGTTGCAACTCATATTGGTCAAAGTATGTAGTGTTTCAGAGCAGTGCATAATTTGTGATTGCAGCAATCTCAAATAGAGTACAAGCAATGGGGGCACATAAAATGTGTTCAGTGTTTCCATCTCATTCATAATTTTGACTCAGCAGTTTCAGCTGGTTATTAGTAGTTTCTCCAACCAGCCTGAATTGGCTAAGGGAATTCACTTTAACATACTGAAGTGTTTTCATTAAATTTGGCCTATGCAAAAGTGGCTCTCTATATTGGATTCACTGCACTAATCTTGGTGCCTTTGCTATTGTGTATTGCATCAAGCAACAAAATAAGCAAGAAACAAAGTGGTAAAAAATATTATTTAAACTGGAAGTAAGGCAGAATTCATTAAAAGGAGAATATGGACCATGCTCATTATAGGATTTGCTAATGCTCATAAGTTCTTCCAGCTAAATTTAATGTATGCAAATCATTATTTACAAGCAGTTATTATCAACAATACTAATAACTTCAATAGTACTAATAATAGCTATCTGGACTAATTAACTGTTTTAAATTGAATTCTGTAATATTTGCAAGTTTTCTTACTTTTATGGGAACTAAATAAAATCAGCCCCGTTGCTTAACACAAAACTCCATTTCAGGACTGTTCTGGTTTTGGAAACACATTTTGAAGCAGAATAAAGTGGTGGTTAAGAAAGTTCCTGCTTGTGCCAACAAAATAGATAGAGGAATAAGGTCAACATAAATTCATTGAGCATGTTTTCTCTGTTACTATGAAACCAATACATTCTGGTGAAGTGCAGAAGGCTCATTTGAGAGTTTTATACTGGAAACAGTGTGTTTAGATGGTTCCAAATGGTGTGAGGGAATGCTGTTCTTGTGTTGGTTTTTTTCTGGTTTTCTGGTTAGAAAGAAAATGATTTTATGATCTATAGGCAGTTGTTTGTTTGGGGTTTTTTATTATTCTTTCTTGTATGTCAGGGGAGGGAAAAAAAGAGAAGAAAAATCTTGATGTAGTTATAATCAGAAAGTTGAAGGCAAGTTGATGGGAGCACAGAAAAGGGGATCTCCTAGCTTTTACAATGACCTATTCAAAATGCTTTAAGGATGGCAATAGTGTGTGTTAGCCTACAGATTCCATAGGACCCTGTTCCATTTGGACAGTGAGGTACCACGCATAGGAACCCTATGTAAGGCATAAAAATAAGTGTGAATGATAGCAATGCAGATAATATTGCTTCTTATAAATAATAATTAATGCTAATTAATGTTGACTCTGTGTGTTGTGGCTTGGATGAAACTCTGCCAGGAATTGGCAGACATGCTGATATGAAATCTCCACCCACAAAGATCTGCTGAAAGAGCAGTATCTGTTGTAAGGGCATCTGCCCTTTTAAGTGCAAAGAATACAAAGGTTTTCTAATTGTTTTTCCCTTTTGCAGAGAAAACAAGCTTGTAACTTTAGAGTCAGTCTGCATGCACATGTCTCCAGGAACTACAGACGTGGAACAAATGCAAGATCAGATCATGTTTCTTATGTAAGCTTTTGAGCAGTGTTGCTTGTTCACTGGAAATAGTACATGTAAATGCAATTTTCTCCAACAGTACTGGCCCCTTCCCATCTGAAGATGTAGATGCCGACGCATTTGCTGAGGACAGGCGATGCCCTTTCCCGAACTGAGTGGGAGGTTGCTGAGCCCTGCTGCTGTGTGGTTGTTCCACAAGATGCAGGAAGGCAGGCTACACAAACTGGTGCTGATAGGGAGGCTGACGCCTCCTCACTAGGCTTTGGTAAATCAGTATCTGCATGTGTGTCCGCATATATGCATGCTATTTTCCCTCAGCCACTTCCCTCCCACTTTGAGCTGCCTTCCTCCCCACAATGCCCTTGAGTCAAGAGGTCTGTGCTACCACTTCTTTTTTCACTAGTCATGCTTTTGCTCCTGTATTTTATCCTCTGGTTGTTACTTTCCTTCTTTCCAGTGGAGGGGCAGCAAGAGCCATTTGGCTGATTTAATGTTCTTCTGGGAAGGAAAGGATAAGACTTAAAAAGCAGGATGCCTTCAGGCAAAATATGATTTTCAATCAAAATTCTTTTTCTTAAGAGAGGGGATTTTTCTTACAAGGGAGAGAATTTGCCCCAACAGAGCAGTTTTACCCGCATTCCTCTGAGATACTGGAGTCTGTATGCTGTCGATGTCAGGGAGAATCAGGGACTGAATGACCAGTTGCCATCATAAAATAGTCCAGCTTCCCAGAGGGAGAGGAAAAGAAAGGGGTTGCATGTGGTGTGAAAACAAGAAGGAAAAGGAGAGGAGGAAGTGCCTGGCTGTTCCTGTCTTGGTGGGGAATGTTACAGAGTCCCTGGTGACTGTGTGACCAGCAAACACCCTTGCTGAGAGCTGTAGACCAGGCCATTTGGAAGAGCAGCTCTGTGTCTGCAGCAGCTACCTCTCAGAGGGGGGACGTAAATGCTAGAGAAGAACTGGGCCTGTGGAGCTGTATTAACTGGCATTTCAAAGGTGTGATATTCTGTCTTCTTGTTTGTTTATTTGCTTCCCACTGGGGGATCAGTTATATGTTGAGATGACTTGACTTTATACACACCTCCTTAGCAAATACGTTGATTCAACATTTAGAGGATCGTGTTTCTTTGTGGTGCGGAGTTATTTAATACAATATTTGTGGTAGGCTGATGACACTTGTGATGATCAAAAAGAATAAGTTGTGTATTTTTTTAAGAATGTGTTAAACCAGTTCTGTCAAAATAGAGATAATAAATACCAGTAATTGTTTAGTCAGTTGAAAAGGAATAATTCCCCCCCATTTTTTTGAAACACGGTAGGTAATGTTTTGGCTGAATGTTTATGAAGAACCTATACTTACCTCTACATTTCTAAAGCTGAGCATAGAGTACCTTGCTTGTTTTGTATGACTCTGGAATCTGAAAAACTGGACTATTTCCCTGGTCATGACAAAGAATGTCTGCATAAAATAGACTAAATTTAAATGTTCAGATTTCATCTGCTAAACTGCTCTGGCAGGAGTGAAATGCTAGGATAGCAAAGGTAGACTACACCTTCCTTCTTAAGCTAAGGAAGCTGGCAGGAAGGTGGGCAGGGACCAGGGAGATGGCACAGGTTCTGCCAGTTTGGTGGAAGCTTATTAGTGGAAATCCTAACAGACCAGCTTGGGACTGATCTTTCTTAACATTTTCCTTAATGCCTTGGGTGTAGAAGGTTGGAACTGACTGATGAAATTCTCTGCTGACACAAGACAAGGAGGCATTGTCAAGGTAGAGATAATGTCCAGTTCTTCCCACCCAGGAAGTGTGAGGGCAGGAACAGTGAAAACTGATTGAATGTTTAATAGCTGAGGGCTTCTGCCTTTAGTGGAAATGGTTGTTCCCTAGAAGACAATGCAGCATGAGGTGGGAAAGAAAGTGGCAGAGGAAGATTTGCATATGCTAATTGACTCCAGAATAACTGTGAGCTTCTGGTGCAATCTGGGAAAAGCCAAATGGAATCAGAGTGGTCATCCATGAATTAGGTTTGCAATTAGGAGGTTACTAAAAATGAGATTCTGTTATAATCTTATAGGTGGAGTAGGAAGAGCAGCAAACCTAACTGGACCTTCATGAACTGATGAACAGGGCTCTTGATTCAGAAGTTAACATATCAAGGGGTAATATAATGACACAGGGCTAGCACAGACCTTATTTTCAATCAAAGGCATGTGTACTTTATTTAGCTGTATAGTGCATACAGAAAGGGAAGTTACTGTAGACATTGCTGATTAAAAGTCTGAAATCCAATAAATTTTAATATTGAACGATGATGATGTACCATTTTATTAATCTTAATTTTCATTAATTTCTCCATGTATGACATATTTTAGACTTTATGGAACTCATTATTTATAATTGGTCTTGTGTCAACAAGCAGCGAAGATCAGGCTGTCTGCCTTTACTGACAGTTGGCTTAATTTAGTAGTAGTACTTAGCAGTTATGTAGTGCTTTAAAATTTCAAATATTAGCTAATTAGTCATCACACCAATTGCTTTGAATATTATCAGCCTTCTATAAAGATGAGTAAATAGCTGTTATCCGTATTTCTGAGATGAGGAAATTCAGACACAGATGGGCTGGTTATGTCACTGTGTGTATTTATTTATAGGTATTTCAAAGGCACATATCGTTTCAAGGTCCAACAAGTCTATCTACTTGTTAGACCTGATTTGGTGTCCACTGGAGCCAATGGAAATCCTTCTAGCAGCTTCCGAGAGTCCCCTTGCTGCCTGGTTGAGTTACACTGCAAAAGCCAGCTTCCAAATACTACTCAGCTAGTATGGTAAACTTTGAGATGGGTTGTGATGAAAAGCACAACTGCCCTGGCAGTCAAAACCCTTAGTGTGGCTGTAGGGGACAAACAAGCACCAAAAATGGTGAGGTTTGCTCAGCACCCAGTGAGTGAGTCCTAGAGGTGAGGCTCCGTGAGGGCTCTGTTTTCTAGGAAAATAATTTAAGAGCTTGAAAATACTGATTATAAAATGATGAGATTTTTCATGTGGTCCTAAGCAAGTATCACCTGTTGATTTTTGGAAGAAGTAGTCAGGTATTTTGACAGTTCCAACATGTATTTCTCAGTCTATATTTCTCAGACATCCAGATGACTTTAAAAACCTATCCCTACTCTTCAGTGCTATGTGGGAGTTAAAACTTAGATAGATATGTCTGTTGACCTTTTCCTGAAAACTCTAAAACTCAGCAACATTTTTTTTATATTGCTTTTCAAAAACTTAGGTTCTATGGAGAAGAAAAAAGGAAAAAGAAGGGAAAAAAATCTTTACCTCAAGTGTAGAGCTGAAAGATCATAGAAATCTTTATTGAAGTGGCCAGCAGCTCTGTAGTGTCACCTAAATGTGACATACCTAGTCAAAGTTTGACCAGTTATGTGCAGTCTTATGGTTCAGTTGTGTTCCTTGAAAGATGGAAATAACCCTTCACAAATTCAGGATTGTGTTGTCATGTGTATTAATTCAGAGTTCTCATTCCTTAAGCAGTTACGATGCTTTACATAAGAATTATTTGTTTCTGAAAATGTTCCTGCCCTTAAACTTGTTGGGATTTGTGACAGCATAAAACAAGAGTAAAACCTTGTGGAAAATGCACTTTTATCAAAATGTATTATTTGAATTTTATTATTGAATTCCTTTTGATGTTAATGTTTACTTGATCCTAGTAGTCAATAGTGCAGGATAGCCCAAGCTTTGAAAGATGAGTTTAGAGTGGGAAAGCAGCAAAGACAGCATTTTCTTCACTGTCCTGCTCCATGCTGCTAAATACATGCTTCTTTTGCCTATCTTCCCAGCCAGGAATGTCTCAGTATATGGGAAATATCACAGTAACAAGAACATACAGAACAATCCTCTCTCTGGATGCAAGCCCTGTGCTGTGCTCCCAAACAAAGCTTTTCATATTTGTTAACTTGCTACTCAGCAGCAGTCGGGAAATGACAGATGATGTAAGGAAGACCCCTCCTTAGGCTTATTTCTGTAAAGAAAAAATGATGAGTCGTGTTCCTCCACGTGCCTCGAAGTGTCAGATATTATTGGGGCATTGCAGTCAAGCCGGTGTGTTTACAGAAGATCAAAGAGGTGAAATGAGCCAGAGATGAAGGCTGCTGAACCAAACCCCCACCTGCTGCTGGCATGTTGGCTGCGCGTGTTGTCAGGCTTTACACTCAGCAGTGTGGGATCGATACTAATGCAGCAACGTGGTAGCTGTAGTGCTCAGTTTCTGTTTTCAGGTAACCTTCAGCATGTGAGGGGTTGTTTCTTTCTCACCTTGTGAATCTTAGGATAGAATAATAGAATACAATAGAGTCATAGAATGGCTTGGGTTGGAAGGGACCTTAAAGATCCTCTAGTTTCAACCCTGCTGCCGTGGGCAGGGACACCTTCCACTAAACCAGGTAGCTCAAAGCTCCAACCAACCTGGTCTTGAATACTTCCAGGGATGGGGCATCCACAACTTCACTGGACAATTTGTTCCAGTGCTTCACCACCCTTTTAGTAAAGAGTTTTTCCCTAGAATCTAATCTAAATCTGCTCTCTTTCAGTTTGAAGCCATTCCCTCTTGTCCTGTCACTACATGCTGTTATAGAAAGTTCCTCTCCATCTGTCTTGTAGCTCCCTTCAGGTACTGGAAGGCTGCAATTAGGTCACCCCAAATGCTTCTCTAGGCTGAACAATCCAAATTCTCTTAGGCTTTACTCATAGGAGAGGTGCTCCATCCCTGTGATCATCTTCGTGGCTCTCCTCTGGACTCACTCCAACAGGTCCATGTTCTTCCTGTGCTGGGGCCCCAGAGCTGGATGCAGCACTGCAGGTGGGGTCTCACCAGAGCAGAGGGGCAGAATCCCCTCCCTCGCCCTGCTGGCCACGCTGCTTTGGATGCAGCCCAGAGCACCATTGGCTTTCTGGGCTGCAAGCACACATTGCCAGGCCATGCCCAGCCTCTCATCCAGCAGCACCCCCAAGTGCTTCTCCCCAGGGCTGCTCTCCATCCGTTCATCCCTAGCCTGTGTCACTAGCTAGGGTTGCCTCGACCCAGGTGCAGCACCTTGCACCTGGTCTTGTTAGACCACAGGGTTCCCATGGGCCCACTTCTTGAGCTTGTCCAGGTCCCTCTGGGTTGGCATCCTGTCCTTCAGGTGTGTCAACCACACCACCAAGCTTGGTGTCGTCTGCAAACTTGCTGAGGGTGCACTTGATCCCACTGACTATGTTAGAATTAATGAAGATATTAAACAGTAGTGGTCCCAGTACGGACTCCTAAGGGACACCACTTGTCACTGATGTCCTTTGGGACTCTGGGCCATTGACCACAACCTTCTGGATGCGACTGGGCAACCGATTCCTTATCCATCTAACAGTCCACCTGTTGAATCCATCTCTCTCCAATTTAGAGATGAATTCTTGTTAGCTACACCTCCCAAAACAGAAATCTGAATTGGACTCAGGATCTATATGGCCACTGGCACCAGCTTCCAGCATGGGAGCAGAGGAGGGCCTGGATCTCCTCACCAGGATGGCTGCTTGCTCTCCAGAGCAGCTGCTTTCCCTGTTTTCCTTTACTTCTGGCTATGATGTTCCTGTTTCTTGGTTGGTGTTCCAGAGGGGACCATGCAGTGGAAATTCAGGATGGAAGATGTTTTACTTTGTGTCTGATAGAAGAGTGGCAGCTATGGTCTGGCAGTTTTATTGGCTGTTTTGCCACTTTACCCTTGTTCTCAGCCCTGGAGGGGAGATACCCCTTAATCCTTTTAGGTCCATTCAATTCCCAAATTTCTCCAGATACCTTTATATTCTTTCCTTATAGCTTATATCTGTTTAAGTATTTTTGTCTGATTGGCTGGGGAATAAATTAGATCAAGGTTTCATTTTCTCAGTCCTCCATTCTGCCTTTTTTTTAGCCATGTGGGACTTGTTCCTCCTCCTCATGTGTTTTCTCTATTAGCAATATCATTGCTTTTTGTTTAAAGGGTGTTTAGGGGGTCAATCTCACTCCTGTCACCTGGATACAATGTGTGTTTCAGACACCAGAACTTTCTTCCACAGTTCCCCTCTCCCCTCGTGTTCCTGTCCCTGTAATAAAAAGATTTGTTCAGACAGAGTATCAGAACTGTAGTGGTGAGACAATTTTTAGTTTGACAGTGTGATGGTGTACGGATGATCTAAGGGAAAGGCATGGCTTCGGAACGTGGCTAAGGCACAAGAATCTGTTCCTTAAACCTGACTTCCTGTTTCTCCCACTCCTTGAGCTGAGCACAGAGCTTAACTCTGTGCCCCACTTTTCCAACAACCTGAGGATAATGGTAAGGATTCACATGTTTCACGAGGCTTAGAATGAAAGTGCAAATAGATGGCTCCTTTTCCAAATGAAAAGGAGGTCTCAATCATCTGGTCCTTCTATGGCCAGTTTTAGATCCTTCTATGGCAAATTTTATGCCATTAAAAACCATTGAAGTTAGGTTTATTTTTACTATGAGATCAAAGTCACATCATGAATTTTAGGGAGATGCATGAGAAGTCAGGTGCAGTTCTTGCCCTGGAATACTGCGAAGTTAACAATATTGGTTTTTGAAAAAATTGGCTATTTTTCCAAATAGTGCAAAAGCTGTTAATGGAGAATAATTTCTAGGTTTCTTTGGAATTAAGCTTGCTAAGGGCAGTCTTAGGCTGTCTTCTGTTGTCAAGCAAATTTCTTATTAAGAAAATGAATAGGAGTTTATTGAAATTATTAGATTGGAGTCATCAGTTCGTTCTTTTCTGGTAGTCCTTCAGTTCCTCTCCCCACAATGCCTGAAGCCGTACTTAAGTTTTGTGAATCTACATATGCAGAGAGAGAAATGAGATTATTGTGCTAAAGATCACTGTCTCCATGGAACACAAAGAAATCTTACACACATAGACATACTCTGAGATGAATATGCATAAAGAAAGAAGAGATGATGGCTTTCTGTAAATTAGTGTAGCTTAATTGAAGTCAATCGAACTGCTAATTTGATTTAGTCAAACAGTACTAATTTACACCAGCACCTGAGATTTTGGCCTGAACTGGTTTAATTTCATACTAATCTGTTTATAGCTTTCAAATATATGGAGCCAGTTGATTGCTAAACTGTTTATTGGGTGTGGTTCCAGGATTACAACAGTAATTATTTTACTGAAGCCCTTTATTTTCAAAAATGCATGTTTCAGATTTACATAATAGGACTAGACAATGACTAAGGGGCAAATTATACCAAGGTTATTGCATACACTTACGCATGTGTTATGTTTTTATGACTCAGAATGGAGCTTGTTTGTGTTCCACCTTTGGACAGAGGTATCTTGGTGTGGGGGGAAACAACATCGTAGGGTACAGAATTACAAAAGAGTCTCAGCCTGTGGAATTCTGTGCCAAGACACGATGCTAGACGATAAAATATTACTTAAGTGTGAAGGTGGGGGACTTGGTTATGAAATGCCAAACGGTTTTCCATGGCTCTGCTCCCTCATGTGGTGTTTATTGCATCCTTAGAGCTGAGGCCTTCAGTGCTAATCCTCACTGCAAAACACTTCTCTTTGCTACCTGATATCAAGTGCTGGCACAGGGGCGTTCGGAATGGTGTTTTGGGTGGTGTTTGCCTGGAATTACCCACTATGAGTGCCTTTCCCCATGCCAGAGGATGGTGTTGATAAGGACAGTGGCATGGTGCTTTAAATGAGCTCTGAAATGTTGTTTTTCCTCGTTTTCCTTTGGTTTGCTCCACAGAATAGTTTGCATCCATTTGATACTGAGGAAAGCTGCCAGCAATCTTGTCTGAAGAGCCATCACAGCAAGAAGAGTTTCAGTTCAGCACAGTTCCCAGTGCCTGCGTTGGGACTGATGGATCCCAGTGCTCCGGGCTGTGTGGTCCTCCACTTCCCTGTGGAGCCTTGTCAGTCAGTGAGCCAGTGAGTTGTTACTGGGTTTGATGGGTGCTGATGGTGGGAGGACACTTCAGTGTAGGTTTGATACTTGAATGAACCTGTTCGGCCTGGTTGTTGGTAGGATCTGCAGTGTGAAGGTGAAAGGCTTTAGACTCTTATCTTTTGAGCTGTGCAGCTTCTCTCCTGGCTTCTTGGTGTTTACAATAATTACCTTAATGAAAAGACCCTTGTCTGCTTGCTGTCATCAAGCGCGCAAAATGTTTGTTGGAGAGTTCAAGACTCCAGGATTTGCTTTCTCTCAGCCAGAAAAGAAATTAATGAAAACATTGCTCTAATAATCCCCATCCCTGACCTCTTTAATGCATCCTCAAAACTAAATGCATATAAATAATTACCTGAGTTTTGTAAACAGAGCTAAGTAGAAGGGTACAACCCACTTGGGGTTCACCAACTCTGACAGCACTTCTAAAAAAAAGAAGTGTCTGTGAAACAACTTACTGTAACTCTTACAAGTTTGCAAAATGACCTCAATCTTCACAAATGCTTGTTAAAGGATTTTCTAAAAGGAGCAGCAACACCTGGAGACTCATTTATCACTGTCTCTGCCTACTGGCAATCCCACCTACACCCTGAAGAATGACTGCTAAGATAATATTTATGCAATAAACCAGCTGAAATGTGTAAAAAGAAAAGTCTTCTGTAGGCATGGTAGAGATTAAAGAAGTATTTGAAGTCACTGGTTATTTTTTACTGCTTGATAAACAGGGAGGATTCTTTTGGTTTCATGGCACAGTTCTCTTGAAAAGAAAAAACTTCTTGGTATTCATTCTGACATAGGAAAGCCACCTAAGACCAAGAAGATTTTCCTATTATGAAAAAGGTCCTTTTTTCCCCTCATCTTCATGATTATAAACTATACTTTCATCTTCTATAACTCAACTATGGAGCAAGGCCACTGAAAATTTCTTGAAGCCATTTTCTGTCTCTCAAGCCTCTTCAATAATATCCAAAGGTATCTGCCGTGCAAATACCAGCCTTATAAATCTTAGTGATCTTAAACTTCTCTAACTGAAAAATGGTGTGAAGACCCCACCTAAGACCCATGTGTTTAAATTGTCCAGTAACAGGGGTGCAAGGCTCATAGAGGAATCAAAGCCACAGACAGAACTGAAACCCTGGAGGTGCATTTAGTAAGCACAGGCCCAGCCTGAAACCTACAGAACTGAGTGAAATGATCTTGTGTTAACTTCAGTCGGCCCAGTAGCTTTGGTTATGAGTGACTTTTGGGTTTCCAGAATACTTCTTTCTGCTTGCAAGCATAAGGCCTCTCTCCCTAGGCTTCTCTCTCTCCTGTTCAGTGGCCCTGTGCATTGAAATTCAGGAATGTTCATGGAACCCGAATTTTATCTTAAATCGCTGGGTCATCAACCTGTGGAGTTCTTAAACAATGAGCCTGTTAGTACAAATATACAGTAGCTCTGTTGGTTAATTGGTATAAATGAAGAGGGCTATTGCCTAAGATCACGTTGATCAGTCTAAACTATGTTGGTCAGTCTAGAAAAAAAAGGTGGGTGATCTCTTCAGATCGAGGAAGCTGGTCACCACAGGACTATCACTTTAAAATCTTGTATGATAACTCTGTTGGGTCATACATTCATGCCCAGTGCAAGTACATGGATTGTACAAAGGAGGAGCAATTTGTCTGCAAATGGTCAGCAAAAAATGGTTCTGTCAGAGCAGAGGAAACAGCCACCAAAGATGAGCTGAGGGACAGAGTCCTCATGGCCTTATGAAAGAGTTTGTGACTGAGCGCACAGCAGCTATGCAAGCGTGTTGTAGTGAGCAAGAACACTTACTGGATGGCGTGATCCTTCCTCTGTATGTATCTTCTCCTTGCCCACCAGCTTTGTTCAAAACAAACAAAAAGACCCTAATAAAACTAAAACAAAGCACAATAACAAGAGCAAACAAAGAAACCTGCCAGGACACACAGAAGTAACATGTTAGATCTCTGCATCAAGGTTTTGACCAGGGGTAGTTTGCCCTTTAGTTGTGTCGCTTTAGCACTGTTTGTTAGTGAAGAACACCACCAAGTCATCAGTGTGTGTCTGGGAAATACTTCTTCAGAATAAAACCTTGCAGCTTGTAGTGGATCACATGTGTGAACATGAGTTGGGAATGCTGCTTAAAAAGGAAAAATAAAAATAATTGCCAACCTGGGACATACAAACAGGAATACAGCTGACAAGACACATGAAGTAATCGTGCTTCACTCAATGCTGATAAGGCATCAGCTGGATCACTGGAACTGATTTTGGGCTGTGCCTTCCTAATAGGATGTGAGCTCATTGGAGAGAATCCAACATGAGCAAGGGAATGATCAAAAATCTGCAGAACCTAATAGTCAGAAGAGATTGAATGAATTGGGGGTTTCCGCCCAAAGAATGGAAGATTTCAAAGGGAGAGAGAGTTTAATAAGGGTCCTCAAATATATAAAAAGCTCTGGCAAAGATGGGACTAATTGGAATATAATTTTATCTAGTGTAATCCTATGCTGTTATTGTTCATATCAGGCTCTAATTGCATTTTTTTAAATGGTAGAGTAGATATTTAGGAATACTTTGTAGCAATAAGGATAGTGATTGCCTGGAGTAGTAGCAGAGTTTCTGTAAGTGGAAGGAAATAATTTAGAAAAGGTGGGTAAGTATCTTTGAAGAAGGATGTAGAAGCAGATGCTTTTGCCTTGGAGCACCAAAATGAAGAAGTTTATTGGATTGGTTTTAGTGCTGCTTTTGCTATTATTTTATGGGAAAGTGAAACAACAGAGAAGATAACAAGACTGCCAAAGGCTTATGGTGATTTGTGCAGATTTTAAGATATGTTTCTAACACAGTGCTATGTTTATAGACGGCTTCATCATCATGTTACATGATGGCAATCCACACAGACCTATCTCTCTGATGCACCCAGCTGTCTGTAGGGGCTGGTAGAGGAGGAGTATCGCAGGGTGGTGCCTGGCACAGCACAGGAGATGTGGTTTGGGTTAGTCTCAGTATGTTGTAGCTCAGCCAGTTTTGTCTGTATCATCTCCATGTGGTGTAACTCAAGGGATTTTCTTTTTCCTTGTGAGAAAATAGATAGGGATTTGATTGAAACTGGTGGAGGAGAGATTGACTAGATACTGGCCATATGTTGTGCATAAAATGCTACTTGCAAGTACTACTAGGAACTTGCGTTAAATGCATAGAACCATCAATTTAATGCTTAGTGTCAGCAAATAAGGGAAAGGCAGAACCTGAGACTAAGCAGCCTTAGAAACTTACTTTCACTTCTTTTCTATTGCAAGATTAGGAATAAGGAGAGGAAGAAAAAGGTGGTAAAAGTTAGGTTTTGATTAAAACAGAAAGAATTGAAAATTTACAGGGAAAAAAAGGGTTTAATAGAAATCTATTTGAGTTTTCATTTTTAGCTAATAACAGCAAATTGACTGAACATGGAAAATGTTATGTCGTATTCCTCAGGACCTGTGGGGGCAGGTACTTCCGTATACTTCCGTTGGAGTTCAAGTTTCTGGACAAATATTTCTGCCCTGTGATGAACTACTATGTGCCACCAGAAGGTGAGACCATCAGGTGTTACCAGAGAGGGAGCTTGGCCAGCCAGTCTGATTGATAAAGGAGAATGCATACAAGTACCAGGAAGTATAACCATAAAGTTCTATGTCAATAAGTCAAAATCTTTAGTGTTCAGACATCAGTTGGGAGATTTTTTGAAAGATGTTTTTTCCCGTAAGGAAAACAATTCTCAAGTCAGCTTTAATGGATAAGAAAAAGTGAAGATAATGTGGCTGATTTGTTGGGTGAAAGGGTTCTCCTGCATGTCTGACCAACTGTTTTTCTCTGGGAGACAGTAAAATGGACACAGTGCTACACAACTCTTGTCAACTGTTCTGTTTCTCTTGAAAAATGTACTCTCACAGAGAGTGAGCTGTTAATTTTTTCACATTTCTAAATCATTCTATATCATGCACTACTGATAGTGGAAATAACTACATATTACCTTTAGACCTCTACTTTGCTGTGCTAAAGAGATGCATTTGCCTGGCCTGACAGAAAATGCCAGATGGGTCACACCCATTACAAGGGATCCTGTGGAGGGTTAACCCTGGCCAGCAGCCCAACACTCCCCCTGCCTCTTGCTTGTTCCTCCCTTTCGTGTCATAGGAAGAAAAAAGAAAGAAGGTGAAGAGACTTGTAGATTGAGATAATGATGAGCTTAACATGGAAAGCAAAAGCCGAGTGTGCAGTCAAAGGAGAAAGAGGAATTCGTTCATTACTTCCCATCTACTTTCTTCCTGGGAAGCAGGACCTCAGCACGAGTAATAGTTGCTTGAGAAGGTAAATGCTGTGATAGCCAATGAACCCCTTCCTCCTCCTTTTCCCTGAGCATTTACATGCTGACCACGATGTCAAATGTAGGGAATATCCCTTTGTTCATTTGGTGTCCTGTCTATATCCGCTCCCAACCTTCTGCCCCCTCGCAGCCTACTTGCTTTGTAGGGAAGAGAGTAAAGCCTTGATGCTGTAGGCACAGCCAACACACTGGTGCAGATGCAAAAGTATGGCACCACAAGAGTAGCTGTGAAGGAAGTTAACTCCATCCCAGCCAGAACCAGAACGGATCCTAAGAAGAATACTGGGCCTGTGGCTACATATGTCCTTGCAGTGTTTGCATCAATGTTTCAGTTGTTTGGTATCATACTTAACATATTTTAATTTTTTTTTCTTTTTTTGATGAGGTGTGGGTTGAGAGGCCTTGAATGCGTGCTAAAGATCTGTTCACTATGAGTTGTGTATACAAAATGCATTTGCAGGAAGCTCCAAATGTGATGAAATGGCAGAGACAAAAGACAACCTGCTGCAGAACTTGTCCTTTAAATAAACAATTGGGAAATGCAAGATATTGAAACACTCTTGGTTTCTTCAGAGATTAGAATAACTTTTTAAAATTAAGAGATTTGTTTTGTTTTGTTTTCTTTTTAATAATGAAACATTTTGTCTTGCAATTCTCTGCATGCAAAAGGAGAATGGAGCTTAGTTTTAACCTCAGTTTCTGTAGCAACACTGCTAGCTTTTCAAATTGCTTGAGCTCTGAACATGATGAAATACAATTATCCAAAGGGAAGCAAAAGCATTCCAGGAAAGGTGGTGTGTATATGTTTCCAATTCTGTGGCAGAATGGAGTTGAACTCAGCATTAAACACCAGCAATGTCATAATGTTATCCTCTATAATTAAGTGGTTATGGTGCTAAATGTAAGTATTTACTGGTTTTTTACTATTTTAGCCTCTCTAAAACAACTTCACTGTGGGGCTGGGATGGAACAATTTATCATATTGTGCCAAAAAATCAGCAGAAACAGCCATATTTTCCCCAAAAGGCAGGTTTTGGTAAAACATCAGAGCATTTCAAATGTGTTTTTTCTCTCATTTTTCCCCCTAACCTTTCTGTGAAGGTATAGCATGTATTTTAGCTTTTGTCTAGAGCTTTTGAAAATCAATTATTAAATAAGAAATTTTTCAGTAAAATCTGAGACTTTCACATAGAGGGGAAGAAAAGGCTGGTGGATACTTAAGGAGCTAATGTAGGACATTTCTGCTCTGCCACAGGCTTCACCTGTTAATTTTGTCAGGGAATTTAATTTTCCTGTGCCTCCGTGCTCAATCTGTAGATGGGATAAGAGCTTTGTTTCCTCACGATCATTGCTACCTGAGTGTTTCATGGGGTGATAACTAGCAAATCTCACTTGTCCCCCTGAAACTGCTACATTGCACATAGATATGTAAACAGTGGAAATATTTGAAGACTGTACTCACCTATGTGACAAAATGGGATCCTTCTTTTAGAGCAATTTCAGGTTGATAATAGGTCTTTTTCTTTTCATTGCATGATTTACAATTTGCAGCAACAACAGTGGGTATTCTCAGGCCATTA
Organism: Eulacestoma nigropectus; assembly: GCA_013397775.1. Classification (NCBI taxonomy): domain Eukaryota; kingdom Metazoa; phylum Chordata; class Aves; order Passeriformes; genus Eulacestoma; species Eulacestoma nigropectus. Next base: position 156,910 of record VZTE01004781.1, read on the forward strand.
TTTCTGATGGAAGTATAAATGGGGATATAATTTTAATCTCATAATGAAATGATGACAGATAGACATAAACATACAGTAACACATTTAAAGTTCCCACAGAATTGTAAGTCAAGTGTCATCTAGAAGAGGCCAGGAGACTGAGCTACCATGTTATTACAGGCAGACCTGGTAATGACACAGATAATTAAGACTGACTAACTTTATTCATTATATGATTTTTGTTGCAATTGCTGATAAGATTGCCAAAGTTTAAACCAGTAGGACTCAGATTTCCTGTGCCAGCTCTTTGGCTAAGATAGATTTTTGTTGTAATTTTTGTAACATTTAGTAAAAAATGATTCAACCATTTCTGAGAATGAAGTAAGGAGGAAAATACGCTGCTTTTGAGCAAAGACTTGAATCTTAACTTGGAAAGCTGGCCTGGTATGAAATATATGTGTTTAATTGACCTTGTAGGAAGACCAGATAGAAGAATAGGGATGAAAACAACCAGCAGTTAGACATGAGGGTTAGAGAGCCTGAAGACAAAACAGTGGACAGAAAAGTTCTTAAAAATTTGACTGAGCCAAACTTGTCATAGTCCTCTGTTATCCTTCAGTATCTGTATAACATGCCTGCAGAGAGATGCCTTGATCAGCTCATACTGAGGACAGCAACCAGCTACCAGTTATGGATAACTCCCCGCTAAAATTGTAAAGGTTTGAGCTGCAGGCTGTAGAAACAGGACAGATCTGTGGGGTAAAAGTTTAGAAGTTCATATTATGTCTTCAGAAGTGCAGCCTGCACAAAGAGAGGAATGTACCAAAAAATAAAAGTTGCATTAAAAGGGTGGAGGGTTGCAAAGTTAAGAGTTGAGAAGGTAGGGGATCTTTGAGTGAGGGTTATCAGTGCAGTGCTACAGCAGTACCATGACATATGTGTGTTCTGAAGTAATTTCTAATCACATGACTGCATGTTCTCTTCTAGTGAGTGTCTGTCATAGGAGACGAGGTGTGTAGAGGTCCATGGAATTGAATGCTTCCCTGGAGTGGTCCGTATGGCAATAGCAGATAAGCTTTAAACATAGGAAACCTTGCAAAAATATAGAAAAAAATGTTTATGACCAGAGAATGCAACATTAGGGGGGAATTTTCAGATACACCAGTATTTCAGCTCTGGTCTATATGATGGATATAGGACAACTCTTCCTTTCTCAAAGGAAAGGTGTCTTGTGATTATAAATCCATCAACATTTGGTTGCTGCTTTTTTTCTTTTCTCCTTGGAAAGACCTTAGATGCTCTAATGACAAATATGACACAGAAGTCTATGAATCCATTAATGAATGCTGGTTTAGTGTTGTTCTGAGAGGTTGTGCTGGTAATTCTGGGTACTGAATGAGGCAGAGGTCCTTGGGAAAATCAGCTATCGTGTCACTGCAGAATGCAGGTATGCAAGGAAGGCTGACATGAATTTGCATGAGCAACCATTAAGCCTTATGCTCTCAATCCTGTTAATTTTTCCATCTTCATCTTTTCCTTAATGCATTTGATCGTTCATGGTAGGGAGGTTATGAGATGTTTTCAACATGACACTGTAAAATTGAGTAAAGCCCTAAAAAGTTCTCTTCATGGTTAGGATTAATGGAATAATTTTATAGTCTGCAAGGGATCCAGCTCTGGCTAAACTCCAGTTTTAATTGCATGTGATGGGGAGGTGGGGAGTGGACTTTTGGAGTGCCTCTACTGATCCCACCTGTTTCATCTAGTGGTTTTGTGTTACATTATGCCATGTATTAGATGCCTATTTGGTGGTATTGCACCCACTGGTGGATTCCTATTTGTGTATGTGAGATTGGAATAAACCTTCACAGAAAGCTTAGAAAAGCCACCCAAAGGCTGTCCCTTTACTCGTTGCCTGTATTACTGCAGTTTGCTCCGATGGCTTGTGCTATGCACAGTAGAAAAACAGTGAAAGTCAGTCCTTCCCTCAAACATAGAAGCAAAAGACAAAGGACAAAGTGTGGACACAGATCAGCAAGTGAAGAGTAGAGGACAGCTGTGGAGAAAACACAATGAGGTAGCCCTTGCAAATGTTAGAGATCTTCTTAGAAAAATGCAGCAATGTGAGAAAGCCCTAAATTACTGGTTTGGAAACTTACCAAGTACAATGATGGAGTCTGGTCTCTTGCTAATGGCAGGCAGAATCCTTCTACATGAGGGTGATGAGAAATCTCTGGTGGAGCTTTCACGGCCTGCTAGTATCTTTCTTCATGAAAAAGAAAAGGTCTCTGAGAGAAACAGCTTCTTTTCCATTTCATTTTGGAATATTTGATCTTGCTGCAGCAGGCTAAATCCTTCTGCTGGTATGAAACATGTAATAGTGGCACTGTTTTTTAGGAGCAATGATACGACAGACATCGAACATTTTTGGTTTTGAGGCAGTGCACCACTGAATTTTGTTCCAAGAGGAATAAGGAAGTGTTTGCAAAGAGGTGGCAAGGAAGGAAAAAAAAAGAAAATATATGAAAAAGGAGCAAACATAGATAACGGCAAAGGTGCTGTGAGAAAAAGGAATGTGTCAGATCTTCAAAGAGTACCATGCTTTGTGGAAGATTAACTTCTGGAGGTAAGAGAGGTAGAACATTTCATTTTATTTACTTTGATGTCTTTCATTCATGTAGAAAAATGTTGATTCTTCCCCTTTTAATTGAACCACCTTTGCAAAAAATACAGGATTAAGTTACAAAATAAGGTCTATTGTAGTCAAACAAGTTTTGCAGACACAAACATTACTCAGAAGCTTGCAAAACCTGGAACTGTGAACGATTCATATGTCTAAGTGAAGACCTTTGCAGTATCTCTTTTGCCTTCCAAGTACAGTTTCAACTCCTCTGCATGGTTTTAATGTGATTATCCTGCAGGCAGAAAAGTCTCTTTGGTTATTGTCTCAAGTGATGATGAATTTGTTTTTTTGACCAATCATCTGCTCTATCTCCTCTGAAATAGTTGTATTATAAATAATTTTAATGGGCATTATCTTTAGCAGTCAGCCCTGAGCTGCATGGATTTCTTGGAGTCCTAGGCCTTTTTCTGTAGCCCCATTTATTCCTTTACTGTTCCTCTGTTTTGAATAGCCTGAGTGAATTAGGCCCATGTCAGTTATTAGGCACACAGCTCTTATCAAGGTCAAGATGATTTAGTTTCCTATATAATTCTGAGATCAGCATCTTTTCTGCACCAAGGAGGACTGGCAGGTATTTGTGCATATATTAAATTGAGTTGACCCTGCTTCTGTTCCACAGAAATCAGTGGCCAATCTCATGACTTTCATGCACTCAGATGCTCCTATGGAAAAGTTTGTGTTTTATTTACTTCTGTGTCCCATACACTGTCTTGAGCAAAGAAAACATTAGAGCTGCTGCAAGTGGCTTGTTATCACCCATCTGCCTGTGGAGTTGTCAGAACTACCAGAGCTGCCAAAAGCCACGACTCTCAATCCAGTGTGTGTGGGCTTGAGTGTTCAAGGGGTGAAACTGAGATCATGTATTAATTGTTTCATAAGCAGTCTCAAAGATTTCATGTAAAAGATGGCCAGACTTCCCTTCCTCCTTCCTCTGTGCTTGCTATCACTGACCTGGGCTCTGTTGTGTAAGTATTCATTTGTTCCTTTAGCACATTCTTTCATCAACTTGACATAAACCCTAACTTCTGGAGCACTGCGAAAATTACCTGTTAAAGTGGCTGTAGGAGGAGAACTGAAGCAAATAGGTTTGTGCTCCTGTTTGAGGCTGAAATGGAAGAGGGTAAAGGAGGGAAGGAAATTTGATTAAAATTAGGCCTGATTTTTATAAACTTTTAAAATGTAATTTAATTAATTGTGATGTGAGAGAATGGGAAGTGAGAAAGCATTATTTCTTTGTTTAACGCATGCTTTTAATTTGGTACACTGAATTTTGTTTGTACAATCTTTAGTATCATTTAAAAAAAATGTATCAGACTGGGTAAATATGTCACATTGCCATGACAGGTATAACCAGGATATTATTTTGAATTAGAATTAACTGGAGTAGTCATAAGTAAGAAGAAAGTTCGAGAGCTGGGAGCAGAGCTAAATAGAAGGATGGAAGGAGGCACCTCATATGAAGATGCAAGAGAGAAGAGGCAGGGGAATTATGAATTTGTCCATCCACAGTGATGATCTCACACTTTCCCTAATAATACATGTAATGTGTCTTTGTTTTTCTCTTCAAATATGTCATTGCTAACAATAGGATGAATGTGGTATCAGTCAGCAGCGTTGGAAGGGTTTTTTTGCTCACCATACTTTCCACCAACGCATCTTTGCATATGGCTTATTTTGTAGGAACATGGGGAATGAAACATGCTGGATCCAATTCACCCCAACTATAAGTCTGGTTGACATTAAGTGATTTACAGCATGGGTGTTCTTCATTCAGTATAGCTACTGGAAGGAAATTATTTGTTTATTTTAGACTTATTTTTCTAAAAAATGCAATGGTCTTATCCTGACAGGGGGAGGTAAAGCATGATTCTTTACCCACGTAAGTCAAATGCCTGGTTTGGTTTTAGTGGGTACTAACTTGGATTTAATTTCTTAGAGGAAGAAATTCCTTGGTAACCTACGTTTGTTCATTGGTTTGCTCAGAGGAAGGTTTTTTTTTCAAAAAGAAGTGCTGTCTGCTTTCCTTTTCTAATGTGCTCTGCTACATCTCTAAGCAGCTCTTTAATTTCAACCATCTGTTCTTCTGCCACTACATCAACAGACAAGGGGAGGAAATGACTTCAGATTTTCAGCTATATGTATTTTTTGATTAGTATGTCTGTGTAAGCAGCTATTAAAAGCAAGAAAGAATATAGAAATGTAGCAAGATACTAATACAATTTAAGTAGGTCATCAAAAGAGATGAGTTTTCCCTTAGCCACAAAACTACCTAGAAGTCCTACTTCATTTTAGAAGGAAGGAAAAGAAGTGCAAGTTGCTTCCTGAGACATTAATGGCCCATATATGAAGAATGGGTCTAAAGACATTTATTTATACCTGGTAAGGTTTTGGGTACTTGCACAAAAGAAACTTTAACGGATGTTAGAATATTTCATACATGCTTCTCCTTCTGAGATATTATTTGATTACTATTACCACATTAGATATTCTCCTTTTATTACTTACATGTACAAGTACATGTGTAGAATCCCGTGCTACTCAGAGGGGGATAATAAGTGGAATCAAATGTGTGTGAGCTCTATGAACTGTCGGGATGTGCAGTGATGCCTGTTGCTTCCTTGGGCAGTAAATTCTCCTAGCACTTACTCAGTGCATAAGTCAAGCAATCAAGACTTTTGTCTCCCCTCTTGAGTATCTTCTGAAGTCACTAGCTTATAATTTGTACCTAACTTTTGAAAATTCATTAATTCATCTAGTTAGTTCACTGGAGTAATGCATTCATTGGCTATTCTCCTTTATGTACAGCAGGGATGAGTGTTTACAAAATCAGTCTTAGGCTAAGACCTCTTTAACTCAGCCAGATTTCTACCTGGAAATGCAGCAACCCTTGCTGGTGCTGCATGCCCATTCTCCACGTTGACTCTAATGGTGGTTACAGGTAGTTAGTTTGGGGGACTGTATTAGGAAGCAAATTTATGGGTTTGAATTGATGTGTAAAAACTAAATTTTATCTGAGTTTATTTGAGAAGGTCAACAGGTTTTCCTGCCTGGCCCATAGACCAGTCTACTGTTTGTCATCTATTTCTTCCGAGGAAAATGCAAGTTAAACAACAGCTGTGGTAACTGTTAGTAGTCCCTATTAGACTTGTGAATTCACTGGTTTTGCTCATAGATCTGTGGGGAGAAACAAGAAGGCAGAAGACTGTGCTATTTCTGGGTGCCTTACAAAAATCTTGGGAGTTCACTAAGCAGTTTTACCTCACTAAGTCTTTGGAGGTGAAGTAAGGTGAACCTCACAGACCGATGACTTGCATGCACAATTAAGGTAAAGTGTTTGCAGCCAAAAATAAAGGGTGTCGTCTGTGGTGACTAGCACAATATACCAATATACATGCAGAGTCAGTTTTGGAGGTGAGCAACCAGAACAGTTGCTGAAGGCCCTGAAACCTGAGGACATCCCTTCAGGTTGAGTTAAGAAATTCTAAGTCATCTAATGTGGGAATGAAAAGAAGGGTAGCCTAGCCTCTGCCTAGAGCCCCAACAGGTAAATGGCTCTGCATAAATGTCTGGATCAATTAAATTGCTTAACAATAACTGTTGTGGCATTGCTGCTTTTGTTAGGCTAGAGTCAGTTGTTACAGTAATGAGCATCACATACGGTTTTAAATCCTGACATTATAAATTAACTCTGGTAGCAGCCTCAGGCTCGATCCAAAGTGGGACTTTGATGCTGCAACACTGAGTGTTATATTGCCGAGCTTTTATGTGGCTGGCCCAAGGTAAGCAGACACCTCTCTTAAGTGCCTTGGCCCCATACAGGCTTGTGGGAAGAGCGAGGTGCATCAGGATCAAGTGCTCAGCTTTCTATTAGGAAATGCTGAGGATACTGTGGGATCTTCACCAGCACGTAGTTACCTGTTACACCCTTTATTCCAAAAACAGAGCTTGTCTCTCTCTTCTAAAACATGGCAGAAGAGTAGGTGGGGGTGGCCTTTTGAACAGGAGCCTAGTGATTAAAGCACTCCCCCAGGTTGTGGGAAGTCTTCTCAGTTATTGCTTTTGCCTGAGGGAACTCAAACTCACCTCCCAGAGAGTTTCCTAAATAGTGTGTCTATCTGCTCTCTGCAGTGCAGATACTGACCCTGTTGTGGGATGAAAGAGAGCTGAAAGTGAACTAGGCTAGAAACCAAAAATAAGACAGTGCTTCCAAGGAGCACAGTGACTTCTCTCTCCAAGGGCCATTTCAAAATGCCTTTGCTGTGCATAAAGTAGGAACCTGAGTTCAAAATTTTCTTTTCCCTGTTATAAGAGGAAAGCAAGGCCTTTCCATTCCAGCAAGTGAAACAACTCCAGTGAGAAAAAAAGAAGAATAGCATATACTTCAGAGGCTGGGGGGCTTTCAAAGCAGATGCTTAATGTGCATTTGAACTCTCTAGGGCATGCTGGTAGCAGGCAAGTTTCTTCCATGCTAGCAGGGTGATCTGAAAATTGAACTAGGAATGGTGTGGTGGCTGTATCTAGAAAGAAAACAGTAGCTGCTAACGTGTGTTATGTGGTGCCTGGTGTGTAGGGATGCCCTGCAGACTCTTGATGGATAAAAGCAGTGAGGAAAGAGGAATAGAAGAATGACCCATTTTTGGATTTTGCTTGGTTTAGGTGGGAGATACTCCATGCTGGTGAGGCTGGGGTGCTTTGTGGCAAGTGGAAAAGCAGAGCTTTAGGTGTCCTGAAAACTGAAAGTTCCTATATAGAGGCACCTGTACAATACAGGTAGCAGCTGAATTGAGGGTTATGGATCCACTTGAATGTGGGTGGAATTTAGGCGTTTTGGTCCCTTTTTGGATCTATAGTCTTGTCTTGTATCTGGTAATTTTAGTTACCTTTACTACTGTGTAAAAAAAACCATTATGTCATGAGTGAATTTGTACCATGATATTTGGGGCACGTAAAGCAGTGTGAGCTACCATTTGCTCATAATGCATTTCTACACACACTCTGGAGTCCTCAGAGCTGCCAGTGTTGGCAGTGGTAAATGTGAATGAACACAAGTGTTACTAGATAGACATGTCTTTGGGCAGTCTTAGGATGATTACGTTTGTCTGTAATTCAGTCGGCTTTCAGCTCTAAGTCCACTGAAAATTGTACCAAGCTGGTGCTATGAATTTAACATTCTGTCCTCTTCACCTGGCTCTGTTAAGGTATTACCACTTCTTTCAGTCCATTGTCTGAATGCAACCAAAGTGAAGGCAATGACATCTCCAAAGAGAATGGGCTGGTCACTGTATTTGATATTGAAGAGTGTTTTAGACAGGACCAAATAGCAAAGGCTAAATCCACACCTTTGGCCCTGTCTGTATGTTATGTGATAACCTGTCGTCAGGTGTTTTACTTCCTAGTGCAGTGGGATTTTGGGAAGTAGAGAAATTTAGATCATGTTTCAAGGGTCGGTGCTACCTGAAGAAGTGTTTCTTCGTTTGCAGCAATTTGTACGGATTTGGTAAGATGGAGCCTTTAAACGGCCTTTAAAGCACAGCTGGTGAACAATCCTTTACAAGTAGGGCTAAGCAAAAATAAGAATAGTTTCTCCTTGTGAAAATTTACATTTAGTCAAAGCTGAGGCAAAATAGATATTCAGTTCTCAAGGAACAAAACGATCCAGGAAATGACAGTTCAAAATGTTATGTTGCTGGTAAAGAACTTACAATTTCTCAGGTTCTGGAATGTCACAAGAAAGTTGTAGCACATTCATCTGTGTGGAATCCAACTGACTAAATGTCTGATCTTATGATGTAGACAACCTCACCTGAGGATGTCTCCTGCTTCCGGCCAGGACAGGGTTAATTTTTGCAGTAGCCAGGAAGGGCATGGCTAGGACCCAGAGGTTATTCTGTACCACCTCACATCATTTTCCAGGGATAGGGGAAGGCGTCCTTTCCAGGTCAGCATGGCGTGGTGGAGGGAGCGGTTGGGTATTGCCTAATTTTTGGGGAGTTTTTGTGTGAATTGTTAATTTCTTGTACCCTGTGTCATTAATACTGTTGCTGTTACTGTTTATTTTCCTATCTCATTGCTATGTCTAGTAAATTGCTCTTAGCTCAACACATGATCTTTACCTTTTGTGCCTCCAGTTCTCCTCTCCATCCCTCCCTAGCAGGAGGCAGAGGGGGAACGGGGAGCATGAGAGTGGAGCATGGCATGGAGAGTCTCAGTGGGAGCACTAAATTGGGGAGTGTCATTCTTAAACCACAACAGTATGTCACTCTGGCATCCCTCATAGTCACTGTGCAGAAAGACTCATTTCTACAATGACATTCATTTTGTGTTAAACAAACTTGTAAATAGGTCAGAGGAATCACACTCTGGAAGTGTAGTTGTCCAAAGTGGTCTGAGTTGGATCCTACCTCACACATGTTCGCTGTTATTCCATAGCCAAGGAGAAGTACGTCTCCTGTGGTGTAGGTGCTGTTATGGCTCCAATAGCTCAGTCAGAGGGAGGGACTATGTTTCCTAGTTGGAAGTGTTAACTGACCAAAATTACAGATAACTGCAGTTACAGATGAGATAGTAACTAGAAAGTTATCTTCTCCTGGCTAAACATTCCTAAACCCATCACGATCCTGCCCACCTCATCAACCTCACCATACTAATTGTCAGACCTTAGGCCACTAATGAAGGTTCTGTTCAAACTGTTGCTCTTTGCATTCCCTTCTGGGTCACACCACTTTCGGGTGTTTTTTCCCTTCTTTTTAAAGGACAACAGCAAATACAAATGAGGCAGTTCTGATGGAAATTTTCTGAGAAACTGTCATTCATGCTAAAATTCATGAAACCTTTTTAAAAGTACTTGTCAGTTGTCCAAATACTCTTAGGAAGAGAAGATTCAAAAGGGTAATGTGATCTCACAAATCATTGTTCAGCTGAAGCCAGCATTCTGGACTTGATTTGAAATTTTTTGTTTCCCACCAAAATTATTAGACATACACTACCTTGCATCCTCCTGTTCTAAAGGCTCAATGTCACTTCTTTCTAGTGATTCTTACATTTCCAAGTTAGTGAACAGCTTCCAGGCACATGCTTGTGTTTGCATGAATCTTTGATAGCTATAATTAACAAATATATTTGAAATATAGGGTAACTTCATCAACAAATGTCCTACAAGTTCTGTTAGCTCCTTTTAACCCAAGAATTGTTTTCAATAGTTGAATCTTCTTTAATATAATTTTGTTTATGAGCTTATAAATAGTTAAGTGTGAATGCATGTTGGGCAGTAACAAGTTTATGATTATGCCTTACTTGGAGTGGTAGCTTTATGTTCACTTGAATTAAGACCTCGGATTAGGATTAAGTATTTTAGTGATCTCCACACTGATAATATACAGACAATTCCAGTGATGCTTCTTGTACAGACTACATAGGAATATTCAGGTACAAATTTAGGAGTGGGGAGACTACCACCTCCTGACATCATAAACAAACAGGTAAAAATCAACCAAATTGGGTAGTTCAAGTTAGCCGAGGCCATATGTAGACTGCTCTTGATCAAGAGCATCATTATTAAAATAATAAAACACAAATGCATTTTTATAGGATTCTTGCATGGGAAAGCCTTTGGGCATTTCACAAAATACAACCAAAACCAAGAATTTTGTTTTCCATTAAAAACAGCAGAATACCCTATTGAAATTGGAAACTGGCAACAGAGCAAAAAATGCCTACTAAACAGCTAACAAAATACAAAAGATAGAGCAATCACCCACAATTCATTAGATTTCACTACATGCCAACCCCCCCTTACATCAGAGTGAGATTTTTCACTACATCAGTGGGAGAAAGATCAAGCTCAAAACGACCTGTAGGAAAGGTCTCTGTGAGGGAATAGGGGCAGCAGTGCTCTCATCTGTGCTTGCACAGATTGAACTAAAAGATGCCTTTCTCTGAGCCAACCGTAACTGGAATAATGATATTGCCACTTTTTAGAGATTAAACTTCCTTTTGCTGGAGGAAGGTGATGAGATGGGAGCCCTCTGTGTTGATGTTTAGACCTAGGCTGAAGACTGAGATCTGTATTTGAAATATCTTGTGGTGTAGAAGAATTCTGTACCATCTCTTTATGGTTCTCCTTGATGTTCTCCTCTTTGTACATATTCTGGCAAACTCTTCTTATCTCAGCCAAAAGGTGATCAAAATAAGCTTTGATTTTTTTGGAGGGAGTTCTTTTTAAATCTGCAGAGTTGATAAAAATGCTGGGCTTTCAAAAGGGTTGGCACAGTGGAGATGTAACTACCATTCGGGGTGGATTGAAAGAGAGCTAAACTGCTCAAAAAAATCTTGTGTTGCTTTTTAAATGTCTGCAATTTTTCCTCAGGCTTGTAAATCCTCATTTATGTAAACCACAGTCTTTTGTGGTGAAACTGTTCTCTGACAGAGTTTTTCAGCCTTGTAATACGCTGTTTCTCTCTCAGTTGTTTTGGGTAAGGATATGGTCTGAATTACCATGTTATCAAAAAACACCCCCACAAATAGCTTTCACTTCCAGCAATCATAAACTGCATAGTTTTTCCTATTTTGGCAGACAGTACCTTCACAACATTGCATACTAGATCAGATCAAAGCTAGAAAACCCCATTGCTGCCATGAAATGAAAAGGAACAGATATCACAAAGCTTGCATTTGTTCAATTCAGGAAGGGAGAATAAAGATTCCAAATGAATTGGAGAATAAAAGCACGATCATTAAGAAGGGTGGCCTTTGGTGTGGTCACCTCTGTTAAGATTTAGTCTAACAGAACGTTGTTGTTGCCTCTACTTGTTCTGTAATGGCCCCACCCTATTCATTTCTGTAGAAGAATGGATCAAAGTGTGCTTGAAGATAGACAAAGTTTATAAAAACAGAAAACTCATTTTCTCATACGTTCTTCGGTGCCTGAGGCAAAGGTATTGATTGTAAGGCAACCGAAACAAGCTAAGCTATTCTTGCCTCCTGTATGCTTGAATACTTGTAATTGTGCAATATGCAGTGAAACAACCCAGAATGACGCACAGAGTGCAGTACAAATGAGAGACAAAAGGAGATGAATTGTTTAAATAAGGCAATGCTGTGAAACCAAGATTCAGATGGGATTTCATCTTGTAGATGCTTCACAGAAAGGATAAAAAATCATTAACTTGCTTGGTGGTTTTGTCTTAACTGTCAGCTCATATGGCAACTCTATACTGTATAAATAGAAGTATGTTTGTTTTGGTTTGGTTTGGTTTTTTTTGGTTTGGTTTGGTTTTTTTTTAATGTGAAAAGTCGATGCACTTTGCACAGACCCATTAACTTGTTTATTACAAAACTGGCTTGTCCTAGATCCAGGTGTAGAATGTTAAGGAGAAAATGAAAAGGATCTTCTGTAACAGAATGTGATTCTTTTGCTCTGCTTGGGGCCAGTGTGAATCTGTTAGGTGTGACTGATGGCTCAAAGAGGGACTTTGGTGATTTTGGGGACTCTAAATAAATAGGTTCTCTGTGTTGGGTAATGGTATTTCCCGTGAGGAGGTGTTGTTCAAGCTTGTTTGCAAATCACTTAAAATATACGGGGCTGATCCGTGATGTATGTATTGCCTAATCCTAATTGATTTTTGCAGCTCTGTCTCTGTTTGCCTGCACACCGTCTTAACCGTAGCAGCACGTGTCTCCTGCTCGTCTCGTGTCCACAGGACTGGTTTGTGGACAGCCTGTCAGACACGTTTGGCGGTCCGCTAACCTCCTCCATGTGTCCAGGCATGCTCAGGTCTGCGTGTTTCAGCTGTGTCAGCACCTCTGGGTGCTGGTTTGCTGCTTGTATGGTCATGAAGCTGGTTTTGAAGAGGGCTTTGAGGTCACCCTCTGTGGCATGAATTGTATACACATGGTGGACAGATCTATCCAGAGATGAAAGTGCTTCTCCAGGGATATCTTACTCTGTTTGAGGGAGTGGAATTAAGTTCTGCGTGTGTGAGATGCCCTGATACTGGTTTAGCCGTATCCTCGCTGGGGTTGGTGTGCTTCTGCTGCTGGTTTTCTGGTACTGACCAACAGTAAAGAGACCTGCACTGCTGTGGCAGCATAGAGGAACCGCAGTGAGGGAATAAATGCTGTTTACACCCCACTGAAGGCTTCTCTTTAATCCTAACACAGCAGAGAGCAGTCAGAGCAGAAGGAGGAACAAGGCTCCCAACTTGTGCAAAGAAGTGTTCATTACCAAGCCTCTCCAGCTCATTACCAAGTCTCTCCAGCCCCTCCCTAGGATTCACCTGGACATGTACTTCTTCAGTAAGATAAATTATGTTCACTTTCCAATGTGCTGACTTTGGGGTAAGGGGGAATAAAAGTCGAATCAGATATGTTCTTTTTTGTTTTAATTAAGTCATCTGTATTTGAAGGTGGTGACAACTTAGCTTCAGGCTCCTCTTGTTCATCCCGTACTCTGGGAAAAGTTCCAGTCTGATTTTAGCTTTGCTCATAACAGAAAGTTTGCATTGGTTTCCTAGCCCTGTAATAAATTGTGAATTCTGTCATCAGCTCTAATGGTATAATGAAGTTTCAACAGTCACACAGTGTGCAATGTTCTTGTCTCCTAAGGTCCCCAGCTGAATGGCCAGCTACTGCTGGGGAAGGTGAGAGCTCCATACAACATGGAAGTGTTCCTTTAGATGAGAGTGGATTTGCTGTTACTGAGAATTCCCACTATGCCTCAAGGGTCCCTGCCCTGCTGTTTGTTTTCCCTAGCAATATGAATTCTGCCACGTCAGTGCAAGCCATTACGATTTCAGTGCTGGTATCCTGCCTGTAGATAAATTTAAGGCACTGTGGTTCAGAGACAGCTGAAGTCCCACTGGTTCAATCTTCCACACCTCTACCTCTGCTGTAGTTAACTTTGCCAATGCTATGATCTCTCCACTCCTCCCTGGTCACTGAATGTGCAGGGATTGCTGACTCAAGTGTTGATAGGTATCAGGAGAAGAATGTGCAACTTAATTGTTCATGACCATGGACGTGAAGAGCAGCCCTTTCCAAGCTTTTTAGGGGTGGATTGCTTCACACGCTTGAATAAGAAGCCTAAATTCTCCCTGCAGATCCCATGCATAGAATTCTTCCCTTTCTTAAATCCATCAGTAACATTTATCTTCACATACATGATTGTAGTGAGCACTCTGACAAACTCTGGGATAAATTACCTATTGCATTTTACTGTCTTGTGTTTCCCAGCTGTGTCACTGAATTAATCTTGTCATCGAGTTTTTTAATATAACAGGCTGATCGGAATTTGCGTCATGACACTTTTACTATTAACAGTATTAGGCTGTTATTAACTGTTCTCTCTTCCAGTTTTGTCACCTTGTGGCACTGTGAAAGACAATCTAAAGTTGACTAACGAAAAGTTATTCCTGCATAGATGGATGTAGCTATGTATTGCGCTTCTCTGGAGCATCTCAGGAGATACAGAAAAGATGGTCACAGCATTACACTCCAGTGGTGCTCAGATGCTGGAGTAGCAGTAACTTTACCAGCTGTTCAAGCGACTTAAATCCTGCGTTGTGAATCAAGCCACGAAATTTGATTGCTGCAGTGAAAATATAAAGGCCTTTCTATCCTCTTACCTATCTTCTGCAGCTAAGAATCAGAACTATCTTTGTGTTGACATTTCTTAAGGTTGTCTCTGCATTTCATTGCTGACATTTAATGAAATCTCTTTGGATTTGTGGAAATCATCTAGTCAACACTGCATTACTGCTTTTTGGGACAAGCAGCAGGTAACATGGATGGATAAAGCATCCAAACTGTAGTGGAATAGGTGCATGAAAACTAGGCATGTTTCAGCCCTCAGAGCTTCTGCCTTAGTTTTTTGGGCACCAAGGACAGGATTAAGTCAAGATTTGCCATTATAACATAATTGCCAGGAAACATTTATTGCCACAAGGGATAAAGAGTATAACACAAATGTCTTTCATCTGACAAACTGAAGAACCTCTTATTCTAATGGAGATGGCTGTAAATTTTGATGATCTTAGTTTGCAGCCATTCTGTGCCCTTTTCTGATGATGCATATGCTGTTTGTAATACAGTAGTCCCTAGAAACACTGAATAGCATTGTGCTGGATACTGTATAGAAAGTAAAAAAAAAACCCCAACACCAGAAGGTAATAAATTGATACCTTAAAGTATCTTTTAGCTGCTGATTGATAGACTACTAGAATTCTGGTTTTGTCACCTTTCATTTTTATACTTTCTATAGGAGACATTCTAGCAAGAAATTCACAGTTTTCTTTTAAAGAAACTTGATCTATGGAGTTTCTGATGGGTGGTGCAGTTCCTGTTGGATCCTGTCAAATTTGTGGGTGCAAAACACCTTCCTCAGTTAAATCCTTGCTGACTAGGTCTTCTCCATTTTTTCCCTTGCCATCTGGAAAGTGCCGTGCATGGTGCTCAGTCAGAAGAAAATGCACTTTTTTCTCTAACACTTGGCAGGGAGCTGGCAACAAGAAACTTTTGTTGCCAGAAGCCGTGTTCTCTGTGGGGGTGGCTCAGATGGCACTGAATTAACTCAGAGACTTAAAAATGAAAAGTATTTATGATAATTTTTATTGATGGTAAGTAACTAACCCTACCTCTAGGGCAACTAAACAAATTAGCTTTAAGAACAGGAATATGGGCTTCTCTAAATGGCCCTTAGATTCTGTTTTTGTGAAGAGATTAATTTGTCCATTCCACAGTAGTTCTTCTTCAGCTTACATAATACCTAGTTCCTAGGAATCAAGACTTTATGGAAAAAGGCATATCTCTTTTCCTTCTGTACAGTTTTTAAATTCCTTGGTCTAATTAGACAGGGGGTAATGTCTCAGGGCAATCGAGAGAGAGATGGTAGGTGTCTATAGTTTTAAACAATTTCAATAGATAAGTGGAAAAGAGGGACTCCTATTAATGCCTTATTCCTACTTGAATGTTCTATTCCCTCCTGTAAAAGTGAAGGCCTAGCATTAATGATCAATCTCTTAGTTAGCCGGAGACCACAGCCCACTGACCAGTCAGCTTTTGTAGCTCCAGATTGGATGGAACATGCACTGCAGCTTGTGCAGGCTAACAGATGAGCACCGGGAAGCGAACAGAGGGGTTCTGGGACTGCAAAGGAAAGCTGTTTTAAGTGGGGGGTGTGGGGCATACATCTGCAGGAGACTCAGCTACATCAGTTGTGTTGCTCATGGAACAGCTCATTGACCTTATTATTAGTTCCCTAATTCTCCACCCGCTTCTGTGAGGGCTCAAGGAACAATAGAGAGAATATCAACCTAGTGAATCACTCTTGACTGTATCCTCCACATTCCCTTATTTGGGCAGCCATTTTTGCTCAGGTATTCTGAACATCCACAAAGTGGCCAGGTATCAAGCCCTCAGACACTCAGACAGGTGCTTCAAAAGACGTTCAGGAGAGTTACTCCAAGGTTCATGAACTAGATTTTTAAATAAGTCTAAAGAATTTGGATGTGGGATTTGGGACCAAACTTCCTTAGGCTTCTTTATACTCTAAAGGCAAGATATTCAAATAAACTTGACCAAATTAGGATAATTAGAGTCCTTCCTCTTACCCCTGCAGCGTATCTATTATACTTGTCTGGTAAGTCTACTATTCAGCCGCGTCAGGGATCTTTGTTAATTTAGTGGGAATAAAGGATATCATCAGTATCTATGCTAAGAAGCTTGTGTTTACCATCAACATGCCCAATAGATGTGCTGATGTTAGCCTGATGTGAAATTATAGTTAGACTTCGTCTTCCACTTGGCCGGTTCATTAACCCACGTCTTACAGGCCTTTGTGACTGCATTTGGCATGGGGTTAGAGATTTCAAGATGTGCTGGTGTTTGTTTACAGTAAGTATTGGGGGTAACATACCAAAGAGAGAGAAGCATAATTTGTGCTTCAGTTTACTCATAGACGTGTAGCCTTTGCATGCCCTTTAGGTACAACTGCTCTCTTGGGTACCATGAAGCTTCACCTTTTACTGGGATATTTGGGACAAAATCCTGTGTCAGGTGATGCATCATTGCCAGGCAGCTGTCACAGTTGAAGAACTGGGTACACTTGGATTCTTTTGATTTTTTGCTGAGTTACCTGACAGCCTTAACAACCTTAGAGCCTGTAGTTCACTGGAGCATCATTTTTGTCTCTTTCTGCAGCAAGACTTGCAGAAATGAGAGGACTGCTTGTTTTCTTCATTTGTCATTGTTATTCCCACATCTGACTGACAGAGAAGGAATACACAGCCAAGTGCCAAATTGGACAAAGCACAACAGCCAAGCCCCCTCAAACCCTCCCAGTTCTGTTCTCCATGTTTGTCTTTGGAGGAGTGTATGAATGAACTACATTGTTGACTTTCCACTCAGCTCTTTTTTGGTGGATTATATTTGAAAAGCTTTTTGGAAGAGATACTTCTATTTTGTTTAATTGTTTGTGTCATTCTCATTTTGTTCGTCCAGTGCCAGCACCTCATCCAGATCCAACAAGAGGCTAATAAACAAATCCTGGCTATTCTGTGGCAAAAGCTCCAAGATGAGCAAAAGCCAAGGAAGTCTTGAAACTATTAGCAGTGTTTAACTGTGGTTAAAACACCTTCTTCAACTGAGAAAATTGGCTGAGCTTTATATGACGGTTTGTGAGAAATTATGATATTAGTAGTTTGCAACTGAACAGCATAGCTTTGTTTGAGGAGGAAAAGACAGATCGCCTGACCTAACTGCCCATCTCTGAATATTTGCCCAGGGTGGTATTATATGAAACACACAGGTGTTATACGGATTTTTTTTTTTCCCCCCAAAAAGGTGTTTTTTCATCAGTGGCATGGTTACTCACAGGTATTAAAACAGTATTTTGGGACATCATCTAAAGATAGATTATCCATCAGATTAATGAAAAGGCTGAGGGTATAAAACCTCTCTGCTACTTTGAAATGCTGTCTTACAAGACACTGGCAGCTATGCCCTTTATGGTATTTCGCTCCTTCACGTTGCTTTAGGTTTGCAAAGATCTGGTCACAAAAAGCATCACTTGAGTTTCAGGAGCGAGCTCTCCTCTCCCATTCTCTTTCTTGCTACTGCCCCAATGAGCGTTTCTTCATGAGAGATCATTAGGTTTGTAAGCCAGATTGCTTCTGGTGTAACGATGCAGTTACACCAGGAAGAGATTTGGGACATTTTAACTGTACTCGGTCACATGAGCCATGCAAAGACAGCCTTCCCACGCAGAGAATTTGCACAATGCTTTCCTGGAATTTGAGAATGAAACACATCTTGCCTGTTGTGCTTCAGGCATTTCACCCAATGAGACAGAACCGTGCCTGCTCGATTGCATTAGCTGGATTAGATCAGCAGTGACAGTCCTTCAGCTGTATTGCTGGGGCTTTGTCTTCCTCTTGTACTGGCTGACCATCATCCTGGACAAGTTATTGGTCTGGGTGTACTTTTGCTTGGCCCAGATAAAATACTTTTATATTTTTTTGAGCAGCTGGTATGCTTTTAAATAGAATTTGAGGATGTGCCAGGAAAATTGATTTAGAGGGTGTCTGAAAAGGATTGTGAAGAAAATTCCTGAAATGCAATGGCTGCTGATAACTTGTGATAACAATTATCACTGTCTGAGTAATGTTGCTGTGATCAGTTTTTACATGGTCCATTAAGCTAAATGGATCTAATCAATTTTTCCCCTAGGTAGGTCTCCCAGGCTTCCTTTTACTGACCCTTATTAGCCCTGGACTGAACCAGGTTGTTGAAGGACTGCTGTGTCCCCTTGCTTTTGTCCTTAATACATGCAATGCTAGAGCTGTTTGAATAGAAGTGTGCGTGTGTTGGAACTCATCCTCTTCTCTCCTTGGTGTGGAACTCAGCTTAGAAGCTCCCTAGAGTTTTTGCCTGTTGGTTGTTGAGGTTACAGGGGAGCAAAGCAGTTGCTAGTTATCAGCTGCTTAAATCAGGACTAATCTGCAACATAAATGAGGATGAAGGCTCCTCATCTTTCCAAGAAGTGGAGCACTACTGGTTTTTTTTTTAATAGACTTCATCCATAGTTTGAAAGCTGTCACTGATTTATCACTTTTTTTTTCATTGCACCTATTCTGAGCTCTGGGAAACCATGCCCTGGGGGATTCCTTTTGCACTATGTTCTCTCCCTGAGCATTTTAAACACATGCCTCCATTCCAAATAATCTAGTGAAGGGAATTTCATCTTCCTGGTTCCTCTCGAAGTCAAGTTCCATCTTTGGCCTTTTGTAGTCAGATGCTGAAACAAAATCTTTTCAGAGGCTGCCAGGGATCTGTTCCATTTGAGGCACACTTGGGGGAAATCAGTGCCCAGAAAAGAAATAAATGGGTCATGGGTCTAGAACTCATTCAACCCTCTTAATATGTTTCAGTTATCTGAGTTATGTGAAAGCATGTGAGAGAATCACAATGCAATCTGCTGACAAATAGAGATGATAAACGATGAGGTGTTTATCCAAGACCTGAATTATTTATTTACTTGCCTAATCCCTGTAGAGGATTTATTTTGGTGATAAATTAATCTCAGACCTTCCCAGGTATCTCCGCTTGGTCAGAAATCCACTGGATTTCTGGTGATCACCATTATTTTTTACCCCCTTGCTGAAATCAGTGGAATGTCACAGGCCCCAAGGGACTGTTTTGTTTAAGGTTTTTTGTTTCTTTGTTTGAGTTTTGTTTTTTCTCCACTAGGTTGTGGCAAGGAAAATAGTGTAGATTACATCATCTCAGTGGTTTTAGCTGATCAGGTCCGTGGATCCTACTTGTCTGCTTAGCCCTCTTGCTAATGTGTTTAGCTGGTTTGGTCAGACAGAATCCCTGTCCTTTATATAAACTATGCTTTCTCTCTGATTGAGAATTATTTTTGCTTATTAAATGCATGCAGTCACACAGTTTATACTGGGCTTCATGCTTCACTTCCTAGCATTCTCATCTCTTTCTTCCCAGTGAAGGTATGAATTTGTTTGCTTTTTGCTTAGTTAGGCTTAAAACTATGAAACTCGTAAGATTCTCTGTTTATACAGGCCTATCTTTGGTTTTGCTTTTAGTTTTAGGAAAAAACACAGCTGTAAGTACCCATTGCAAACTGCAAAAAGCATAGGAATAGCTCTGCTACCCTGGAAAGAGGACATACCCTTTCTTGAAGTGCTTTGACATTTAATGATCCAGTGTCCAGCTGTGTCATTAAATATATCACTCAATATGATGAGGTTTAAGTGGATTTGCTTCTTGTGATATTTGGCCAATCTTTGAAGAGGGAGAATTCCATTAAAAAAGATTCTCTACTAAACTGTAGTTAGCAGGTGTACATATGAGTCTGAGCCGCAGTCTAGAACTCTGAAAGATGTTGGTAATGAATATTAACAGCTTCATTTGAAAAAATACATTTAATTGTACTCATGATCAGTGGGGAAAGAAACAGCCTACCTAGTATTTATGAATTAAAGACGCGTGCTGGAACGATTCATACCTCAGTCATCAAAGAAAACACACAAGAAAAATAAGTAGAGGGAAAGAATAGCAAGTAGTCATCTTAATATGGGCTGCATGAAAATGTTGGTGTCCAAGAGGTACACATGAACATTGCACAGCTATTTTTTTAAGATGCTAGGTCTTAATTTTAGCAGCTGAAAATACTTACTCGTTTTTAACATCAAGAATTACAGTAAAATGGTGGCTTGTAATTTGAGGTAGAACAGAGAAACAAAAATGTTATAATGTGGCATTAGAATGGTACTCCCATGCAACTTCTCCAGGGTAACTCCATATCCTGGCCTTTGCCATCACATGCATCTCATCTCCCAGTAGTACTAGACTGGTGTTGTACCTCTCCAACTTTTGTCCACCACTGCCTGGCTCCTCATCCTGGGTTCTGATCAGCTGGCTGTGATCTTTCTTCTTCTCTTGTGTTCGGCGTAGCATATTCCTTCTACCAGCTAACCTGATTCTGGTCAGGCCTTTTTGTTTACTGCATTCCAACTCCAGTCTCTTTGTCCAAATGCTCTCAATTTCCCTGTCTCTCACTCTTCTGCTGTTTGTTTTCCTCCCCTATAGTTTGTTTTATTTGGGTGCTTCCCACCCTCCCCTCAGTTTTTGTCCAAAAGCTGCTTCTTCCAAAAGCTGCCTGGCAACGAGCAGCTGCTAACACGGATGATGAAGGATGCTGGGTCTGATGCAATGCCTGTCCATGTTCCAAAGTAACTAGGACCTTCAGCTGTGGAGAAAAAGAGAAAGAGAAAGAAAAAGAGAAAAGAAAGAAAAAGAAAAAAAAAAATCATCTGTATTTTATGATTAAGGATTTTCAGTTATTTTTTGTGGCAGAGTCATTAACAGTCTGAACACAATAGGGCTCCATTAGGTTGGGAGATGCTTGATGAAACTGCACCAGAGGGATATAATTATTCAGTGTGTTCAGCTAGCAGCTTTGCTAAAAATACAGGAAAGATAGAAGGCAAAATTAATTATGTAGAGCACAGTAAATCTTCTCTTACTCAACACCTCCGTAGCCTATATATGGCTCCCTTTTTAGGATTCAGCGTGGGCTTATTGTAGAGCTTAATGGCTGAGTTACCCAATCATAATGAGCCACTGTGTGCAAGAGCTGAGCATGATAAAGCACTCCTAATGCGTCTACAATGCAAGGCATTTTCATTCCGACCTGAGTGCTGCAGGAAGACACGACACTCTTCCACACAAACACATGGACAGACTTAGGTGGGTGGTGGTGCTGCTGGTGGAATAAAACTCCTCCCAAGTGGTGAAATTTTTCTCACTGGTCCTAAATATAATATCTGAAAAACCTAACTTATATTTGTCTGGCTTATAAAAGTGCCAGTCTTTATTTATATTAGAAAATATAATCACAGAATCACCTGAGTTTGAAGGGACCCAGAAGGATCATCGAGTCCAACTCTCAAGTGAATGGCCTGTAAAGGGATTGAACCCACATCCTTGGCATCATTAGCACCATGCTCCAACCAACTGAGCTAATCTCAGGGTCATGTTAAATACATTTTTATGCCCTTAGCAAAATACATAATTCTTTGCTCCTTTTTAGGGTCTCTCAGTGAAGAAAGTATTTCTGTTCCGCTTACAAGCTAAGAACTGGAAACTTAAAACATGAGTCAGTTCTCCAGAGTAAGTACTAAGTCACCTGTTTAATTTTTGTCATGCAGAGAGGCTTCTCAGATTTCACTGTTGTGAGATCTTTCTTCACTCCAGAGCTACTCAGCTGTCTTACCTCTCTTTGGCCCCTTTATGTTTGTGAGGATCCTACTTTTACCAGGTGCTTTCCAGTTCCCTCTTCCCAGGAGGAGCATACATCTGTAGTACAGGTCTACCTTCTTTCCATATCTCTGGGCCACATCTCTTCTGGCACTCCTTTTGTGTCTTCTTTTCCTACCCGATCGTTATCCTTCTGGGTCTCAGGCATTGGAGACAGCCGATGTAATACCAGGAAAAATTATTAGGGAAGTGGGATTAGGACCTCATTCCTCCAGGTGTACAAGCCTAGAATAAAATGTGTTGCTGTTCAGCAGGGCTGGTCTAGCCTATGAGAGGTATTTCTTCTGTACTTACCACTTCAATATCCGTGTGTTAGCAATCTGGATAAAGACAGAGATGAGACACGGAGGAAGCTCAGTAGCGAAGAACTGACGTAGTTTCCCAAATCATGTGGTTGTGACAAACCTGTTGGGTTGTTTAGACTGAGGCTTGCGGAAGTGAGAATTAAGAGGGTGCTGGGAAGAATAGACAGAGATCATTGTCTGTCTGGGTGCAGTTGTTGGCACCATCCTTGGCACTAGGAGTGACTTTTCCATCTCTTTGCTTTTCATGTACCTGTTTGCCTTCTTTCACAGTTTTCTTCTGCCCAGCCATAAATTTAGTGATTGTTCTGGGGAAGGAGAGATACACGTTCTTTGACTTCTGGGCCTCTCAGGTTAGATCAGGCCTCTGTCTATCGCTTCTGGTGCTCCTTTGCCCTGTTGTAGCACTTCTTGAGCAACATGTAAATACCTATACATTTGTAAAGGTCCTGTTTCCCTGCCTCACAATTTATAGTGTAAAAGGGGGGAGCAAGGGGGTGCAAAGGGGATGGTGGTAATCACCCATCATGGTGAGCTTGCTGGAGGGAGGGCCTGTGAATGAAAGGTGTGTCTCCTTGTATGAGGGAACCCTCCTGGGCAGCATGAGGCTGATGTGACTACAGGTGTATCCCTCAGTAAATTTAATTCTGCATTCATCAGTTCAGTGCTGTTTACATGCATGGCAAATATGTTCCTTCAGGAGGTGGGGGTAAAAAAAATCCATGCTTACTGATAAAGAAGCACAGGACGTTGTTGGCACAACGATTTCTGAATCTATTTAGGAGTCCTATCATGCACTGTTGTAATAAGATAGTGGGAAGATAGTAATTTTGCACTTGGTGGAAAAACATATTGTAGAGCTTAATGAAATTTCATTGTGCACTCTTAATTGATTTCAGCAAGGAAGACCTTTACAAAGCAAATATTGCTATTAATCTAATTAGCGTTTCAGCTAGTATACTGAAATTATATTTGTATATCAATATATCAGACAAATATTTGTACGAGATAGGCATTTCAATGACTACTCAGCTGAAATGAACAAATTAATTTCTTTGATTATAAGGGCCTTGTTTCCTACAGGTGTACTTTGCAGTTCATTTTCCAGCATGAATGCTTAAATTAGGCTGTTAAATCCACAGTTAATCTGAAATAATTGGCTTTTCATTTTTTCCCCAAGTGATCTGTGCAGTGGGAGAACTGAGCAGTATTGCTTGTTGACTCTGCTGCCTGGTTTTCCTGAGGGCCGTGCTAATGGGTCTGCGTCACTGGGTCTATGAAGAGAATGGTGAGAGCCTTTTGGAATGGAGTGTTTGGCCGATATATTATCCTTTCTGGAAAAGATGAAGCTGAGTGCACATCATGAAATGCTCTGTTACCCTGTTCTTCTGACTGTCCAGCTTGTGAAAAATTTTTTTCTTCTTTGAAGCAATCACGATGCTGTTAGGTGTTCCTATAGTTTCTAGATGGGGCCAGGATAAGGCTGAGACCTGAATGCCCAAAAGCATTCCAGGGTTTGCTGCTTTGGATATGGTGTCTCTTTTCACCCATCTTAGCTACTACTGGACAGCTTTCAGTGGGTATGAATACAAGGAAAACTAATCATACACAGTCAAACACAGATCCTCACTTGGTTGTTGTGTTGACCTCTGTGGAGCATACTAAGAGCTTTGTTGAGACAGGAGTGAGTTTGGTTCCAGGCCCATTCAAACCTGTGGTAAAGCTCTCAGTGTAGTGCAGGATCAGGCACAGAATCACCTTGAGTGCAATCCAGACCTTTGGTTTATACCCTTTATAGTAATTAAGGACAGTTAGACTCTTCAGAATGAGCTCCAAAACAGACAGCAGGCTCTGGATGTGCTAGGTACCAGCTAAAAGAAATACTGAGAACAAGATATGTCTGAAATGTTACCACTCTCTTGGTCAAGGGCACGAGGCATAACACTCCAATCAAACATGACTCCATGCACCCACCTGATATCCTGAAGAAATAGGTCTGGAGACCTGAAGTCTCTCCTGCTGATGGGTATTCACAGTTTTGGTCTGAAATTGCTCAAAAAGACTCATTCCTCTCTCTTACACAGCTCTTTTGGTCAAATTTTTCTTGTGTTTTATATAACAGCTTAGTGGCTAGACATCACCCAAGATCTGTCAGATCCAAGTCCAGCTTCCTACTTTGCTTGAGGTTTTCTTACTGTTGTCTCCCATCTTCAAGGCGAGTGTGGGAATGTTCTCCACTTCACCTGCAAAAGCTATTCCACTAGTCAGGCAATAACTTAAGGGAGTCATTGAGGGCATGTAGTGAAGTTTGTCGGTGTAGCCTCCTGGTTAAGGAACTCATACAAGATGGAATCTAGGATTTTGATCCCTGTTTCTAGGACTGTTCATGTACTTTATTGTTTAAGGTAAAGCTTAGGAGCAAAGGCTACATCTCAGGGCTCCCCTTCTCAGGTAAGTGAATTCATTCCAAGTCCCTCCTTTGATACCCAAATCTATCATCAGAGCTCTAACAGTTATGGAGTTTAAAGATTTTTCACAAGGCTGTGGATCTTCCCTGTACCTCTGGCAGGTGTACCTCCTGGAAATTAATGGATTCCATCTTTGGACAGAAAGACTACCTAAATTTTTCTACCCAAACTCAAACTTAGTTTTGAATCTTCCTCTGAGTTCTTTGTGAAGTCACTCACCTCAGAGGGCATTAACTGTTACGTTGAACTTTAGTGTAGTTATGGCAGTTCTCATGGATCCTCCATCATGACTCGTAGTATCATGTTCTTTCTTTTGTGTCTGGCAAGCAGTTGGCAAATTCTACCCAGCTATGGCAAAAAAAAACCCCTTAAAAGCTCTACTTAAGCTGGGCAGCTACTTGTTGCTTAAGTCACTGCCAACACAGAATACACTGGCTAGGACTGTGTAAAGGAGAGTACCTGATCACAATCTTGGATAGAAATTGGGATGAAAGTAAATGAAGAGAAGGTATGAAAAGATGAATGTGAATGAAGATATCTGTACAGGAACCTAAAAGAAACAAGCCATTCTGACACTTCTCTTCCTTTTGCATTGTGACATCTTATTTGTTATTTCTGCTGAGAAGGGTTAGAGATACAATTTTCAGGAGTGATGGAAATACAGGAATTTGTCTGTGTGGTGAGACTCTTGCAGTGGTGTTACAGGTGGCAGTTTTTTGAGTTACTACTATAATAACTCTTTGCTCTGGTGTACGTTATAGTAAACAGAGATTGGCAACAAAGAAAATGTACATTAGCCATCTGATTTTGTGATGAGCTTTAACACCACAGACTGCTAAAAATAAAAAAGCAATGTCACATTACATTTATCTGTCGATTTTCTTGCTACCCTCATTTCAGTATGTGAAGCAAAAGGTAGTTTCAGCAGAAACAGTGTCACTGTTGTGGTAGGGATACAGTTGTGCAGTCATAGATGCTTTGAAGGCTCTTCATTCTGTTTCTTAAGAAAAAAAACCCACTGCTGTTGGAAAAAAAGGGATGGAAATATTTTTCTAGTCTTACATTTCGTTGCTTTCATAAAAGCCTACATTTTGACTTGAGGATATGGACCTTTAAATGGAGTAAACTACTGCCATTATTAAAAACACCTTCCTGGAAAGAATTCAGAGATGTTCAAGCCTATTCTCTTTTTTTGCCTGGCACAGTATTCTAATTAACTCTCAACCATTTCTTGAGTAATGTTTTTAAGGTCACTAGCTTGGCTGGGTATTTGGTAATAAAAATTACACCCAATGTCTGCAATAGGACCACTAATTTAAAATAGCCATTTGATTCAAACTGACATGTTTGCCAGCATAACTAATGAAGTGTCACTTTAATATTTAAAGTACTGTTCTTTCAAGGTAATTGCTATTTACTGGTAATTTTCTTCATTTGATGGTTTATTAGGTACCTATAGGAATTTAAATTGGGCAACTGAAAAACTGTAATTGTCTAACTAGCATAATTCTTTGCTATAAATAAGCCTGGACACCTGCTTAAGGAAGGGTTTCTGTTTCTGTTTTTAAGGAAGTTTTTTATTTCTGTTTTTTTATACCATAAAAGAATGGGGAAGGTTGATTTGGAAAAGAGATTTTACCTATTAATAAGATATTAGGAAAGAACCAGCAGAAGGTGCTGACATCCAAAGGAATGCAAGGACTTGTTTTGGCTAATTCTGCACCCACCCATGTGGGCGTCAACATTCCACTCAAACGTGGCAGGACTTTGCCTCTCCTTGTGGCAGAGGGGATAGATCTGGGGAAGGAGACACAGGGAAAACAGCCAAGAAAGAATTGATTTTAAAAGTAATTGCAGAAAAAGCATAAAACAGTGTTCTCTTAGGAAAAAAAAAAATTGTATTTGGAAACAAAAAGTAGCTGGTAAAATAAATACATTGTTTGCTTGTTCCTTTTCTGTTCTAGTTTGTTATTGAATATCTTCTTTTGTCCTCAATGCATCATAAAGCTTTATTTTGTCCACAGAATATAGCTATATAAATTAAACTTCTTGCTAAAAAGATGTGGAGTTTTGTCCTCCACAATCTGATAAATGCATTAGAAAGGAAACACCTCTTTCTGAGAAACTCCTGCTTACTTTTGTTAATACTTGCCTCTTAACAAAAGTGCTTTCTGAGAGGGTGTTGCAGGTTATGGTCTTATTAACCTTTTCTTTCTTCCTACTTGAAACTGGTTCTTTTTTGTTAGAGCTCAAGTCCCCAGCTCAATATTCTTTAATAACTTTTAGGATTGTTTCTGTGACACATGTTTTGTTGTTAGCCTTTACCAGTAATAGCTGTTGAACGATGTTTGGATTACATGACCCTAAATACAAGAGTTCTTGTATTTGCCTTTATGTTTTCTTGGTATAATGTGAGTTCTTCAATTATTACTGAATTTATCATTTTCATATCTCTAGATTGGGAGCTAAGAGCCAAAGCAGCCCATGTTTCATTAGCTTATGCAGATTTTTTCATAAAGTGGGTATCTCCATTTCCCAAGATTAGGAGATGGTTTGTTTTCACCATCTTAATTTCAAAAGAAAAAAAAGAATAGTTGGAAGCAGATCCTGCCATGGAAATTTCACACCAGATAGCTTATGTTTAGTCAATATATAGTCAACATAAAAGGAGGTACTTAGAGTGGGAAATGTTGGGTAACCGTATCTTTTGGTAGCTTTACCAGTACGTTTTTTCCACTAGAATTTGAAGTTAAGAAATATAGCAATAGTGTTCCCTCCTCCACAGATACAGCACAGGTTTGATTTGATACAGTTAGGTTTGATTTGTGGCTTGTCGATGCTTGGGCAATGGGGGTCATTGAACTGTCTGTCTGCACCTGAATTCCAGTCCAGTGGTGTATCCAGGGGGTGGTGTGAAGATGCTATGTCATTTGCTCCTAGGTGCATCACCCTGTGGAGATTTGCCAGATGACTTCATCATCCCACTCAGTCTTGCTACTGTATTCTATACTTTTGCAGCATGGAGACAGCACAATATCCTGGCAATCTGTGTGTGCATTAATGAAGTGTCTGCCCACAGTTCTTAACATAGTGTTAGTAACAATGATTGCTAGCATAATGCACTATTTAAATAGCCTGTGTGGTCTAATGTAGCTATATACCTGCAGAAACCACAAATTATTTTGTCACGGTTGCTATACTTCGTGCAAGCATTTAATGAAAAGCACTGTTGCAATACATCAAATACTCACTTATATTTTTTGTGACTGAAGAACTTAGTTCTTCATTGCTGTGTTACTGTTTTGGTCCACAAGCTTCATGAGTTGATGTTGACACAATTTGATCTATGACAGATCCAAGAAAAGCCCAGACACAGTACCTTTTGTGGTCAGGCCCAGGAGAGGATTGAACCAGCATTCAGATTTGCTGTTGAGGCCTGCTATTATTTCAGATCCAGTACTTAAAAACTGATTCAAAAGCGTATGTTCTTACTGAAAAGTGCTGTTCTCAAAAGCACAGATGAAACTCCCCTAGAAAGAGTGGTAGTCACTGCCTCTGGGCGTGTGCATACGTGAACGAGATGTGTGTTTGTGTACGTGTTCATACATGCATGTGAACACACATTGCTTTTGTGTGATGGGTCTTGTGTCAATTCACAGCAAAAGCTGTGTAGTTTTCGATTTTCCAAATGTAGAAGCTTTTCTGTATGCTGATTGAAAACTCAGTGGGAAGAATTAAAAGAGAGTTTCTTTGCGTTATTAAACTGTTTTTCCCCCTCTTCCCCATTCTTCTACTTCAGGAAAACCTTCTTTCAGAAGGTTTCAGATTAAGAGGGAAAAGGGGATGTAAAGTGAACTGCTGTGAAAGAAGCCCATGGTATCTAAAACTGTTGCGGTGTTTGTTTTTTGTCCTGTCATGGCATGAGCTCACAAATACCATTCTGAGCTCTTGAGGCTCTCTTTCTTCATTGACTTATCTTCTTTTATGTGCAGAGTCAATAGGAAACCTTGTGAGGGCTTAGATAAATACCTACAGTTTTCAAACTGAAACCAAGCTGGCTTCCAGCAGTCAGAGTTCCCATTATCTCATCTTGTTTCAGTCAAAGCGCTGGTATGAAGCAATCCAATGGTATCGGAGTAAACATCGTTGCACACAAATTTATAAATACTCTGCCTTGCCCGCAACAGTTCTGTGCTTGAATAAGGAGCTTCCCTGCCTTGAATGGATACTGTGTCTTGGAGTACTGAGTAGGTGCCTCTCATGTAGGTGGTTTTATCAGCTGTGTAAGCTATGGGGGGAAGGTGCTGAGAAATATTGCTTCTGTCCATCCTTGGTTGATACTATGTCTGTGTTCAGAGAAAGAAAAGTTGAAGGATATTCACTAGGGTGACAAATCCTAGCATGGAGAGCTACTGGAAGATGGTTCACAGGAGCATATTCGTCTTGTGATGAACAGTGCAAGTGGCAGAGTTTCTCTCTCTCTTGGGAGGGAGGTAGTGAGTTCATGAAGGAAATTTGTCTTTACCCTTCCTTCTTCTCTTATGGACACTTGGGGTTTTGTACCATTTCCCAATGGCTTCACTTTGTGTAATCTCATGTGTCAGAGGTCTGTGCAATCTTCTCTCACAATATGGAAGACTGGCACAGCTACATTCCTGCAACATTTAGCTTCTGGTAAGTGGAAAGCCAAGATGTGGAAGGCCTGGTTAACAGGAAGCTGCGTGAGGGATCTGCAGAACATGTAGGGTGGTGTCAATGGATTTCTTGACAGTAGCTTCTAAGGAAAGTTTGTGCTCTGGGGCTCATCCACTGGAGTCTCAATACATGCTGGGAGGAGGGATATGCTCAATGCTTTCTGTGTCTAGTGTTGGAAATTCTCCTGTGAAGTAGCTGTTGCCTTCTTCTTTCTAACTACTGTCAGGTCCTGAGCTTCCCTGCTCTGTTGCAGAGGGAATGAAAAATTCTATATATATTGGGAAGCCCTTGCTTAATTGTACTTTTCTTTCACCTAAGCACCTAGGCCCTTTTTCACAGGATTTCCATGCTTTGATTTCTCACCATTCCTCACACTTATAGGAGTCAGTTGTGTGTTTCAGATGTTCAGCCAGTCTTTGGCTCCTGCCACCTCTTTCTAATCCTGCTCAGAAAACAGTGCTTTTGAATGTCAGCTCCAGTTCCCCCTACTCAATATCAAATTAACTCAGCTTAAAAGATTTTGAGGTTTTTTGCTTGTACACATAGCAGCATCTCCCAAACCTGTGACACAGGCGAGTTTTCACTGCAGTGTTTGCTCACAGCAGGAGCATGTGAAAGGAGCGTGTTCTGAGAATGACTAAACATCAAAGCGGTTGTACATGAGCTGTCCTGAGAAGCATAATGCTTATCCTGGAAGATGGAAGAAGTGTTTATGTTATGCTAATGGCCAGAGGTCTCAGTTCACATTTAGTTTCCTCTCTACCACAGTTAATAGAAATAAAGATGAGAAACCTGTCTTATGCAGATACAGATTTGTTGATCTCTCTCAGCTTAATTACAGTAAAGAGAAGTCAGGAGTATCTGTGATTGTCATTCCTGCCCGGTTGCACTCTATCATCTCTTAGAGAACTGCATTTTTGCAACTCTAGAGAGAAAAGGCTTTTTTTTTTTTTCTTTACCCCTATGGGCTTGCCTAGGAAGATACCCATCTTTAATATGAAGCTTTGAAGCATTATTATGGTAATGTCAGGTAACTGCTCTTCAACGTAGATTGACAGCTAGCTATTAAATAAGGGTAGGGAAGAATGTGGCATCTGTGTAGTGAATGATGCATGTGGTTATTTTAAAATGTTTTTTTATAAGCAGAGACACGGCAATTGCAGGTTTTCTTTGCCTTTTTTGATTTAACAGCATTTCAGAGTCTTTTGCCAAACCACAAGTAAAAGCAACACTCAGATCAAACTGCAGTCTCAAAATATTTTTCCCCACCCTGATCCAAGCACAAAGGATTTGATTTCTAATCAATTGCAGAATGGGCTACTGGAAGACAGTATCTTTTCCATGTGCCCATTTGAGCCTCTGAAACAAGTGAAAATATATTAGTTTCTAAAGTAATTCAATTTCTGACCAGTTTTCACTAGGGGTTAAATTGACTGGTACCTGACAACTGTAATGGATTCATTTTCAATAACAAGTTGAGCTCTGAATTGCTGCTCGTTGGCACTGGCAAGGATACCATGATGAGCTCACAGAGCTCAGTACATGTGCTCCTTTTCACAGTCGAAATGACATGTTCTGCCAACCCAAAGAAAATTGCCAGCAGCAAAAAATAACATTTTCCTCCATGCCATGGGTTTTGGGGCTAGCATCTTTTTCCCATGCTTGGTTAATATACTTTAATATACTTATTTTTTCTTTTCTTTTTTTTCATGTAGCAGGAACAGGACTGGACCATGGAAATAGTGGCCACCTGTAGACAGAATATTAAAAATGAGATAGTGAGAGTTGTTAGCGACATGCTTATCTCCTTTGATTCCAGAAGACTCCTGTGAAGACCCAGCAACTGCTCACATATCACTTGCATAGCCTTGTGTAAGTCTTCTAAGCAGAAGAATGTAAATTCCGTACTCACTATTTGGCTAAGAAAATTGTGAACTCCTGAACCTTTTTCCCTTACAATTTTAGCAGAATTTGACCTAAATATAAAGGTTGAAACCAGCATTAACTTTTTCTTCTCTATAGTTGAGGTCAAGAAAGGGAAGGAAAAATATCAGTGACTGCTCGTTCTTGCAGCTTGTCCAGCCTGACAGGCTGGTGGGAATGCCCGTCGGTCTCCCACCCAGATTGCTGGTTCCTTGGGGCAAAATATGAAGTGGGTCTAACGTGGTGTAACTTGCATTCCAACCAGCAAGCAATTGCTTACTGAAGTACTCCTAAAGTTGTTTGTTGAGTTTTCCTTGTTTGCAGCAACTTTAACAAAGCTTGCAAAGTCTCCTTTCAACTCTGTAAGTTATACCATTTCAAGTTCCACTGCAGAACTAAATAGGTATAAAAGCAACTTCAAGGGAGTCTCCCTTTATTTTTAGAGTGGGATTTGTTAGAGCATGGGAGTATAATGAAATATCACTGCATATGTTCACTGCCAGGTCTGGTTCAAGAGAATGACTCCTGAAAGATCTCAGGCCCATTGCAGACAAGACTTCTTTCCACAGGTTTCTTTGATTTTTTTGGCATTGCCCATGGATGCAGCACATTCAGCACTTAGAGATCCAAAGACAAGGATTGTGTTGAGAGATTTTAAAAACAAAACAGATCAGAGAATTGGCTTTAAGGGTTTTTTCCCCTCAGGAAGAGAAGAGAAATATGACCATGATCAAAAAGTCATTATGAAGAAGACAGTGATCAATCTTTAGTTGTGTTTACTGAGAAGAGGAGATATTGATTTTGTTAGCAACAAATTTAATTGACATTGGCTGTTAGGAGAAGTAGTCATCTACTGAGAGATGCTTAAACATTGCAACAGGCTACTTGCACAAGCAATTGGCGCTCTCCCTTGTGAGAGAATTTAAGCAGCAAGTTAGATAAACCTTTGCTTGGAATGGTCCAGGAATACTTGTTTCTTTTTCCTGAAACTTCCTCAGTTTTGTTTTGGTCTGGTATTCCTGTGGGCTTCAGCTTTAACCCTGTAAATTCTGAAAAGGAATCATCAACATACGCCAATAGAAAATTTCCCAAATAAATACCATTAACACAACAGGGCCTTTAAAAGACCTCCCATGAATCCTCATCCTTGTATGGTGAAAAGCATATCAGTGTGTACCCACAATGCTTTAGAATGCCTCTAAAGTTTATTGGAAAATAAAGCAATGATGGTATCTAATCTCTTAACCCTAACAGATAATCTGTTCCTCTGCCTCGGATTGCAGGCATACCATGAAGTGCTGAGATTGGCATGAACAGCGCACATTTTTATTTGAGGGGAACATAAATCCTAAGTATCTTGTTTGTGTATAATTATTCTTGCCCTGAGGTTGCAGCATCTTGTGCGCACAGCTGCATTGTGAACATTTTTCCAAGTTTATTTAGCACTGAGTGCAAGTACTTTACATGTCAGAGCTGGGAACGCTCCTGTTTCAGCTGACTCCACTCCTTTGGGGTGTTGTAGAGCGCTTAGGTGACTAAGCGAGAGGTGGTTGCACAAGCCTGGAGAGACAGGGAGCTTATTTAATCACATTAGAGAAAGAGAGAGTAGGCGCCTGGGAGCCGACAGCACTAATCTGCGACGAGAAGCGAGAGTGAGCAAGTATGTCTTACAGAAAGGCTCAGAAGGTCAGTGCATTGGCAAAGTCAGTGCACCTTTAACAGAGGATTTCTACATACTTTCTTAATTCACATATGTCCATACCTAAGAACCTAGCTAAGGGCCTCAACTCCTCTCAACACACAGCAGCTAATGAGCTAAAACTGTGTTCCAACAGGACAGTTTATTCCTTGCTTTCTTTTGCTCCTCACCTACCTCAATTTCAAAGAGATCAGCAAATGTATTGGTGGCAGTGGACTGTGATTTGATTAACCAAGTATCTTGGTGGTTTCCTGTCCTCTTTAAATTGCTTTTTTCTTGTTAAATGGTGCAGAGGGCAAAGCGAACCTGCTGCCTAGCAGCAGTAGCATAGGGATTTTTGAGGCTTTCTACCCTCAGTTTTACTGGGGATACAATGGGCAGGTTGAGGGGCTGGGATGTTGCTTCGTAGAATCAACTTGTACTGTCTGTGCTTTGTGGAAACAGACACAACGTAAAGATGTAATCTCTGTAATTCTGACTGAATGCCTGAAACAGAGCACATCTGAAATGCCTATATGTATATTGTAGAATCATCTAGGCAGTGACATGTTATGGCCCTTTCAGCTTCCACTTTTTTTTTAATATTTCAGGACTAATATTTTTGTAGTCAGTGATAAATTAATTTTATTCTTCATTCAACCCTTTTATAATTTGCTATTAATGGAAGTACGTAATATGGCCAGATCAGGTGTACCCCTAGACCAGGTCAATATATAGTGGTGTACGTCCACTGCAGGCAAAGATGGCCAGTACAGAACGCAGGAAGGTGAGGACAAGGAAGAAATTCCAATTGTATGTGTGTATCCTTAGCAATGCTTCTGGTTATGGTTTGTACTCCTCTTTGTTTTCAGTCAATTGTGGGACATAACCTGTAAATGAACTCCATCTTTCACTCCCTTTTCAGTGTAGAGCTTTGAGGGAATCTGCTTTTTTTGTGTGTATGTGTATAGCATGTGTCATTTCTTGACCTCCAACCTGCAGGCAGTCCAGGAATAGTGTAATTAATTTAGACTTGTTTGGGAAAAAAATTGATCATCATTTGATTTTATGAGGTGACTGATCTGTTGGATGATGTCAGCATGCCATGAGGCCAGCCACATGAGCAAGATACCCTGTTCCAATATGGCTTTGGAAGTAGAGGGAGCGGTCAGACCTGTGTTGGAAACAATGCTGTTAGAGCAGGTATGAAACTGACTCACACGGAGAATTCAAAGAACTGAAATTCAGAATCTGACTTGTGGCTCATTTCGAACAGCAGCAGTTCCTTGTAAAAAAGAAATAAGGATGGCTACGACAGCAACAGATGTGTAACATGTAGCTCTTTAAAATTCCCAACACAGTTTTCTGCAGGTGACAGTATTGGAAAATCCATTCCTGTTGCTTTTCTTCAGGGTGTCAGAAAGACCAAGGAGGTAATTGTATAAAGCAGTTGTCATAAACATTCAAACTAGCTGAATCTCCGTGTCAGGTTTTATTGCAGCCTTGCAATTTGGGCTAGGTTCTCTGAACTCTGCTAACCTTGGCAGATCTACAGGGAAAGCCTGCAAAATCCTTGAGTTCAAAGCAGGCAAAATACATGACACCTTTTGAAAGTTTGGCTTTGAGCGTTGAGTTTATTTGAACTTACGTTAACCAAAGCCAATAAAAAATGGCTTGCATGAGCTCCTGCAAGGTGAAATTCCAGCAGAGAGAATGAGAATAGACAACCTGTTTGCCAAACACAGTTATTTTTATTTGTGCTAAAGGAAGAAAGTTGACAGAGTTTGAGTACTTTTATATTTGATTTAAAGTAGGAATAAGGAAGATTGTATCTTAAGGATATTATGTAAAAAATATTATCCCTCTGGGAAGATATCCCAATCAACCTGGACTGTATCTATTAGATAGATAAAAGAGTCCTCTTTCTGGGCAGTTTGTATTTCATTTTGCTAATACCTGGGAATACTGAGGAAGACAATAAAGGGCTGAGGCAGAGATCAAAATATGAATAGCTAGTACCTATATTTTTTTAAAAATAAGTAGATTAAACAGAAATAAAATCTGGCCAAAATTCATTGCAGTTTTCTGTGGCAGAATCAATCTGTGGACAACATCACACTTAAATGAGGGGCTAAGGTTCTACTGGGTAAGAAATGAGCTTGAATAGCCAAGAGCCAGTGGTAGAAATAGATTCTATGGGTCCAGAATTAAAGGCTGGATACCTGGGGAGCGAGAAGGACTCCTTTTTAAAATTATTTTTAGTAAAAACTCTGTCGAGGAATGATAGATGAGTGTATCTACTGAGGTGCAACAGAGATAGCAAAACAATCATGGACATAGCTAAGATGGTTGCTGGTCGAGGAGGCAGTTCACATAAACTTTTCGGGTATGCTGTGTCACTGAGCATATGTGCCGTAAGAGTAAATCACCGGACTGCAGTTCCACCTGGAAATGGTTGGAGGGGTTTAAGCCACTATTTAAGGACATGACAAAGGAGGTTGGGCAGGGAGACCTGTGTGTATTTGTGTATCTGGAAACAGTTACTGAAGGAGAAGGTGAGGAAGGGAAGGAATAGTTGAAGTGCAGGTGCTGAAGCACACCTGACTTGTGAAAGACAGAAGTAAACAGTCTGATGTTACTGTAAGCCTTTAATGAGATAAATAAGGAGAGATAATGAGTTAAATAACCAAACTAATAGAGCCAAAGATATTCTAGGGAGTCTGATTGCTGAGGAAGTGTGGTATATCTGCCAATGACCTCAAGAACTGGATTTGGTAGATATCAATCTTGCTTGTTAGAGGTCTGTCATCATGGGAGACTTTGACTTCCTGGATTATACAGGGGAACAAATAGGTAAATTCAGACATTTCTGAATGCAATAACCAGCAGGGTTCCTTACCAATCACTGAAACAGCAAGAAGCAATACTTTTTTAGATCTGACACTAAG
The DNA here is from genome assembly GCA_013397775.1 of Eulacestoma nigropectus. NCBI lineage: Eukaryota > Metazoa > Chordata > Aves > Passeriformes > Eulacestoma > Eulacestoma nigropectus. The sequence goes on from VZTE01004781.1 coordinate 192,918, forward strand.
TTGTAGAATGAAGTAGAAAATAACCTTGCTTTCAGGGATTTTAGTTTCAATTAAAATGAAGGATAAACAAGTGCAGATCTATAGCTTAACTTTTCTGCTCCAGATGGATGGCATTTGATACATTTAGGAAACTAGCTAAAGCCTGAAGAGCTCAAGAGGACTGGATTGTAAAGCAGAGCTGGCCCTTCTTTGAATCAAAGGTGCAAATATTTTCTGGAACAAGCATGTCTTGTGAAGTGAAAAACATGGAAGAGAAGTTATCAGATATGACTGAATAAGGAGTAGAAAAAAGAACAGGTCAGCAAAGAAAGCCACATGTAAGAGGTCAGGAAATATATGGGTATCATGAGAATTGGGATGAGACAAGCTGAGTTTGACTCTGCAAAAGAAATTAAAACAAATAGCAAAAGATCCTTCAGCCACATAAATAAAAAGGAAGAAAACAAAGTAGTTTGTCATGGCCCAAGAATTTATCAGATACTTTCTTTCTGTTTCAGTTAGGATGCTGATTCTGAATAGTCAGGCATAGCAGTGGCCTGCTATTTAGTGGCTACAAAAACCTGGAAATTGAAATGGCTTCAGCCAAGTGGGAGAAACAACTCGAATCAAATATTGGAGAATGGCTGGATCATTTTCGTCTTGGTATCTTGAAGGAATGGACCCATATAACTGCAGGCTCAAGAACAATATTTTCAATAAGACTTAACATAGGAAAAAAGCCCCTGTTCAGCTGCAGAATGTAAGTCTGTCTTTGACAAACGGGCAAGGATGGCCCTATTGGAGTGCAGGCTATTCATAGCAGCTATTCTACTCTTTTAAAAGTAAGAATAGGACATAAGGTAGCAGAAAAAGGAAAGAAAACACAGGAGGCAAGATCAAGCATGATCTAGGTAAACCTAGTCACTCTGGTAAAAGCACTGGTGTTTCTAGTCATGGAAATGCAGTCCTCCTTGCTTAGCTCCTAGTGTGGTGGTGTATGTGAAACTAAGAGACACGCTGAGTAATGCCAGTAAAATTGTGACTAATAGGTAAGCTAAAGGGCAGATTTAAGTGAAAAGAGACCTTTCCAACTGGAGTGAAGTTATTATTGAAAGCTCTTCTTAATGATTGATTTCGGGACCAGTCTTTTGTGCTAATTTTGCTAGAGATTGTTGCCTAGAAAATGGAAGTGTGCTAGTGAAACTAGCTGCAACAGAGTTGGGAGGTAATGGTAGAGGGACTAAACACCTGGAGAACACAAGGCATAAAATGAGAGACGCAGAGAGAAATAGGTTTGAGATTAGTTATAATAAGTAAGGCCCTTGCTAAAAGACTTTTGTCTGTAACTGTGGAGTTCACCAGTCTGGAGTGGCTGAAGAGAAGGAAAACGATGCTACAAGTGAATGTCTTCAGTGCTCTGTGTGTGTCAGTGAAACAGCCATCCAGGTCCTGGAGTGTGACAAGCAGGTTATTTTCAGTATGTACAGGCATAAAGCCTACTTTTCTATGTTATACTCTGTTGTCCAGTCTGAATCCTAGGGTGGGATACAGGCCGAGAGATTTCTTTAACGACAGGCATTTCTGATTTGTGTTCAAATATGAATGCAGCTATTTGCATGCATTACTCACCCTGTTCCTTCTCCTTTGTTGCTGATCCTGGGATTTAGAAAAGCACAGACCTGTCCAATGTTTCTTAATCCAAAATTTGGTATAGACTGTCATTGGCAGGCTGTATTTTTAAGAAGCCTGCTTTGAAATGTCGGATCTTATCCTAATTGAAATCCTCTTACCTGTTACAGGATTTGTCAGATCAATTCACTCAGGATGTCTTGGCATGAGAAGATGTACCATTGTTGCCAATGGAGAGGAGTTCCTTGGACTCCAGCAAGAGGTAGATGAAGATAAGTCAGCTTTAGTGCTGTAGCCATTCTTCTTCTCTGCTGTACTCTCTTCTTCATAGGACATTTTTTTTTTCCTTTCCAGTACTAGCTGTCAAGATAATATGTGAGACTGATAATATCTAGAGTTTATCTTCTCAGTGTTTCATCACATTTTGAGATACTGGAATAGAAACTCTTTCTACCTCTATCTCTCTAACGGCTGGCAGCATAGTTCCTCCCCATGGGCGAAGACAGTGCTTTATACTTAGAGATTTACAACATCAGTTGCAAAACCAGATTCTGCCACGTGCTGGGAATTAGCTTCCATTTGCACCCCTTTTCCCTTGGATTTGGATGATGTGCAGCATGGTAAATCTGGTCAAGGCTCTGCAAAGATCTACCTCACTGCTGGTTTTCATTTTTCCTTTAGATAAGTGATTGATTGGTGTTTGTTCACCACAAACATTCTGTGTTTGAGCAAGAGTAGTTTCTTCAACAGGCAGATGAAAGGGATCAAGCCTGGCTTGAGGTGCTGTATAACTTATAGGCCATAATAGGCCTATGATGGAAGGGGAGAATTCTGAGTTAATTTCTGATCCTCTTGTGCTTTGGGAGAGGAGGGACATTTTCTGCTTTGAGAGATGGCTGAGATGGCACCTGAGATGGCACCTGAAAATGTCTGTCACTTTCTCTGTGTTTAGTAGCAGGCCTGTTTGTTCCCAGTCTGATCATCTGCCATTGCATGCCGGGCAGGTACAGCTGAGAGGAATGCAGAGGATTTCAGTTGTTTGAGAAGAGGTGGGTGGGGGCCTTCAGAGTCCGTGAATTCATTAAAATTCCGTGTTGAGTTGCAGTGTAAATGCGTGGGCCTTAATATGCAGGGCTCCAACAGGTAAATACTCGAATCTTGGATACAAGACATAGCAAGTTTTTACCTGCCCTTCATCCAAAAAGCTCACCAAGTACTCTATACCCACCCAAAAGGCAGTGCTCACCGCTACCTGAATATAATGCAAACTGATAGACGCAAGCACAGATTAGGGCCAGCAATCCACCTTTAGATGGATATCTGCCACAAGAGTGTGCATTGTTTACACTTAAGAAAACTCACAAGAAATCAGACACTCTTTAAGTTGCTGTTCTCTTTGAACACACTTTACTTTGCTGACAGCATCCATTTGTGCTGTGCCTTGTATAAACCACTCTCAGTACCTCAAGCTGCTCTCTGAAACCTCGAGAGTCACAAAGCCTCCACTGGGCAAGTAATCTCATGGTTGAGAAGCACAGAGAATAGGGCCAAAAGCTGCCTGCAGGCGCCCTGCCTTTGCACACTCCAGTTGAACCCTGTGAGGTAATTTGGCCCTTTTTGGGAGCAGTCTGCTCCATGTGCCGCGATCCTCTCATACCGGAGCTGGTAACTTTGCTCAGAGCGATTTCACTGTAGACATGACTCCGCAGCCACCAAGCCCAGGGCACTGCTTCGTGCAGCAGGCGTGGGATGAGGGAGCCATGGTGCTCTCTGTCCTGTCTCATCATCCAGATGCAGCACAATAACTTGGAATTGAATTTGCTCTTCTTGCCTGCAAAGATGTGAATGTGCAAAAGTGGCTCCTGAACCCCCACAAAAAAGGGACTAGGCACCCTCAGGAGCTGTGGCTCTCACCTGCTCATCTGCAGCTGCAGTTCTCTGCAACTTGTGGGGTATCTGGAGGACTTGTTCTTCAGTCAGCGCTCCTCTTTTCCAGTTACTTGCTCCTTTCAGTGGACAAATCAACTGGGGGATATGAAACCACACAGCTTTAGATCTCTTTCATTTATTTCTCTTTTTAAAAATAAAATGTTAAAAGAGAGCTGTGGTCACAGAAAAAAAATAATTTCACTACTCTAACAAGGGAATGAAAATATCTGCATGAAGAGAAAACACTGAAAGTAGAGAACTGTGTTATTCTTTGGAGAGAATGCTGGGATTAAGGTTTAAAAAAACTTTTTTCTTTTTAAGTCATCCAGTTTTTACAGGTCTCAGTTACTTCAGGGATCAGATATTTAAAAGATACTTTCTTGATCTGACTCTTTTGCAGGACCTGAGTATTTTGAAAGACTTCCTGCACATACATGCCAGTTATTTGATCTGATCATTGTTTTAATAAAACTATTATTTAACTAACCACGAGTTAATTTCTTTGGCCCTTTGGGAGCCAGCCACAAATAGTAGCAAGTTATTGTGTAACCTGGCTAAAGCTGAGCTCCTTGTCTTCCTTGCCAACTCCCACCATTGACAAAACCACTTACAAATGGTTTTTTTTTCTTAATGGAGTTAGAGTATTACGAAAAAAATCTTGTGCGATCTTTAAAAATTGTCTTCATGTAACCTTTTTATAATCCCTTTTAATCTGATTTTTTTCTGCCTAAAGATGTAAGTAGATGCTCTGTAAGGACAGAAGGGATTGTCTGAGATCTGTTGTGTGGAACGATTGGCACAGAGAAACATTAACCATTACTGGAGTGTGCCTGGCTTCTACTTCAGTGAGAGGATATTAGAAAGCTCACTGAAATTTTTTCCTTCCAGTAAGCTCTAAATTGGGATAACTTTCCAGGAATTTTCCAAGAGGGGGAAAAATTACTCAAAATGAAATGGTGTTTATTTAAAGTATTCTGGAAATACAGATTCAACCAAAATTCAGAATTTTGGTTCAGGAGCAGGTAATTTTATTTTCACTGTGACATGAAGTGTTCCAAAACTTCCTTCTCTGTTACTAATGAAACTTTGAAACCGAAAAGATGACTGTGCAGATAAGCCAGTAAGAGAAGAGCAAAGTTTACTGGGAATGACTGTGTGAGACTATTAAGTTCCACAGTGATGTGTTAGTAAAATATGCTTGACGTACAAAAGAGGCTGTATTTGTAGCAAACACATTCCCCTGCACACAAGCATTAGCTCCAGTGTTTACTGCTCACTGAGTCAGAATGATTGTAGGCTACAGCTTGATTTCATTGGGACATCATAGCTGTTGCTCCAGTGACCTATTCTGGCTTAGATACTTAGTCTAAATTCAAAATAAACAAATCATTTCCAAAAAGATGAGACAGCTGTTGTGTGGTCTGCGAGTGTGTAGTGAAACACAAGAAACTGTGGCTTTGTTTTAAGGAGGACAAGGTGTGTAGAGTCACCAAGACCCCTTGTGAAACAGCCTTGCACTTGAGCAAAGGCAAGTGCAAAGGGATGCACCTGGGAAAGAGAAGTGCTGGGCCAGGATGATGAAAAGGGGCTTGGAGTGGGAGAAGGAGTCTGGAGGACAAGGATTTCACATCAGCAGGCAACCGACTTCAGAGGCCTTCCTAGGCTGGTGTCATGGCCAAAAGGATTAAGGCAGCCTTTGGATATAAAAACAGGTAGAAGCAGTAAACAGAGGCCTAAGTCTTGTTTTTACCTGGGTGAGGAGTGCTTTACTGGTGCAGACCACATGGAATGGGATGTCTTCTGCTGCAACTCACATCCAAAGAAATTTGAAAAACAGGACAGGGCAAAGAAGACCAAGAAAAGACCTGTTGGGATGGGGAAGTGGGAAATACTTAGGAAAGATTTTTTCATGTTTCTCTGTGGTTGAAGTCATGGGGTAATCAAAAATTTTCAGAACAGTGGTGAAGTCTTCATCTCCAGAGATGGCCAAATGAAGACCAAAGAACTGCTTCTTTGTTACAAGCTGTTTCTCAGAGATATTTTGCAGCTGAACAGAGCATTTAAGCTTAGTCCAGTGACAACACAGAAAAACTTCTCAATCTTTTCTACAAAATGCCATTTGCAATAAATATTTTTGCCTCTAGAGATGGAGCTGGTAAATGTATTTAGGCTAGCATTTTCAGGATGCATCTTTTGCAAAAGTAGCCTGGAAGTGTTTTCAAATAACTGCATGATAAGGCATTTACTGGCCTTGCAGCTCTCTCAGTCCCACACTGGAGAAAAGAGTTTTCTGTTACCATTGGTCAAAGCTAGGCAGACCTGCCTGGTTCTGTGCAGTATATGAAGCTGATCAAGGAAATGCGAAAGACCAATGCTATACAACTTGTCCCATTACCACCGGGCTTTAAGTAAACCATAATCATTCCCTGGAATGGCTTATGAGTAGGCAAATGAAACAAAAACAATTTAAAGGTGATAAAACTCTGTTGACATCAATACTGTTCAGGTAAACCACCTTGGACATATTTACAAACAGAAGCCAGCACCTATTTAACTTCATCCCAGGAGAATTAAGCTGTTCACACAGCTTCAGGAGGCTTCACAAGTATAAAAGGTCTAATTCACCTACAGACTCTCCTGCCTGACAGCTGTCCTTGACAAAAAACCTGTGTTTTTTTCAAATCAAATGAAGGAAGTTTTGCCGCCGTGAAGGTTGTTGTGGAGCCTCAGTTGGGAGGGAGATTTTGAGAGCATCATTTCCTCTGCATACTGTCGTCTTGGGCCAGTGCAGGTTGCTGGAAGGATCTGTGCCACTGGACCTCCTCTCATTGGTGTCCCTGAAAGCTTAGTTTGGATTGAGAGGCAGATGTAAGAGGTTTTTGACAGAGAGATAGTCCTTGTGAGAAGAAAGGAGCCAACCTTGTTGTAATTCTGTTTGAGGGTCTTCCAAGGGCTGCTTGGGCGACCTGAAGCCTTTCCAGGTTTAGTATCACTTTTAAGTACTGCTTCTTTGTTACAGAAGTACTGAGAACAAAGTAGGAATGAAGAAGTCCTTTCTGAGTCCTTCAGCTCCAAGGAGAAGGCCCAGCACAGTGATGATGTCCGTGAGTTTTCTCTCTTAACAGGGTAGAGCTGCTGCTGGAGTTTCCCACTCTGACGGAGCAGTAGTATTTTGCTTTGCAGCAGATTTCAGTGCCCTGCTGTAATCTTCAAGCGAGGCTGCTTCCCCTGGGAGTGCATAGCTCCAGTTCACACCGAGGAACTCCCTACACTGGGAAGCATGGTTCTCTTTTACCATTGTTTCTCTTGCAGATAGCATGATGGATGGGGGTAGAAATTAGAGCCCTGCTTTCTGTAAGTGTATGTTGTTTCCCTGGGTGAAGATCTAGAGTAGCTTCACTGCTGCTGGGGAATGGGTCTACAACTCATATCCAGGTAAATGGGTTTGTCTCAGAATGCTTTCCTCTGAAAAAGGGCAGGATAATGAACACATGCACAGTGGTCCATACACATTGCTTTCTGCACCCATTGCTCTGATCTTACTTTTCTATTTCTGTTCAGATAAACAACCGAGAATTCACCATCCTTTTAGGTATCACGAAAAATTAAAAACAACAAAAGCATGGTCTCCTTGATATACAGGCTAATTATTCCTCAGGGACAGGAATGACTGATGGGTGAAGTTTAAGATTAAAAGGGCAAGCACATTTTAGGCAACAAAGAAATTAATTTGTGTAATTCAAGAGAGCTGGGTTGTTTTCTTGGTTTTGGTCCTCCTTACCTCTGTTCATCAATTCATTATTTTTTATATTCTGAAGGAATAAAAAACCAGCATCTGGGAGGAGATACACCTTTTGAAAAAAAGCTAGAAACTGAAGTGAATGCAGAATTTGCAAATGCAAACTTCACCTACCATAAAGAATAAACTGTACTGGTGCACTGGAACAGGTTTGGCTATGGGAGATATTTAGAGGCCTTTAGGAACAGGTATAGAGAAATACACCCAGTAAATTACCCCACCATGGGGTACTGAAACGATATGTATGATTTCTAGGTGTCTTCTGAAGGTCTATTCCTTTCCTGCTAATAGCAGAGTCACCCAGTGATCTCAGTACCTGAAAATCTGGACCTAAGGTAATGAGGTGGCCGTTTTCTTTTAATCTTTACATCTCCTGTCCTCATGGTAAAGCATTTTGTTTTTGCAGACTTTATTTCCTCATCTATACAATGGGGATATTTACAGCACTTCCCCAAACAGCTTGGGCTAGTGTCGTAGAAGAGTGCCAGTGTCCCAGTTGTGCAGGGATTAGAGTCCTGCTCACGGGCTGTGACTGCTGCTGACCAAAACAGGGTCAGGGAGAGTGTTCTGGGCTGCTGATTTCTCATGCTGCTCCTCTCTTCACCTCTTCCTGGGCTTCATTTGGGCTCACACCACCCATCTAAGACCCTCTGGGACAAGTCCCTGACCACAGCCCTGACTTCATTGCCTCTGCTTTATCACTCTCTCACTGAACTCACCTTGGGCTTGGTTCACAAGTATGTTAATACAGTCCAGCTTTGGTGCAGGCCTGCTGAAGTCACTGATTTGGAGAAACACAGCAAACAAAATTTTTAACAGGTTGCCTTATCATGCTGGCCAATACGTACCAGGAAAAATATTTTAAAGCAATTTTTATCTGCAAATGGCTAGCTGCAAATAATTCTGATAGTACTATATTCTGGATTTTTCTTGCTGTCTCTTTAGTGTTGGTGGCATATTCAGTCCAGAAGTTTCTTGTAAGAGCTGGTGTACCCTATGCACAATACTAAACTTAGTGGAAAGACTGGGAATTATTTGGCCTAAGAGTGAAAGCAATGCAGCCAGAGCTGTATAGCTGGTAATTTAAATCCCATGGCTTTGTTCATCTGCCCTGGTTGGCTAGTAAAGTTATGGAGGATTTATACTAAAACTCTCTTTTTCTGTCATTTTCCCTTTTGTTTTGATACATTCTGAAACCTACAAGAGACAGTAGGCAAAATATTTTTAGCATGACACAATCAGATGTGCCTAAACATAGTAAAACATATATTCTTTTGTGGACAAATACATAAAAATATGTCGCATGTATGTTGAAGGCATTTAAAATATATATGCAACTTGAGATAGTAATTATAAATTGCGTATAAACAAAGAGACACACACACATCTTTGCCTGACTGCCTGTATATGAGCATCTGTGCAAATTTACAGGCGAAGAAAAGAATATTAATATCAACATGCATGTGAAGAGAAGATATGAAGGATGTCATGCCAGAATGTGTCCCATATTAATTAATTTTTGTTTTGTTCTATTTGGAAAAGAGTAGCTGCAATGCGCATATTAGATAGTCTGTCTATAATCCCAATCTGCTGGTGTAACACTGGATCTGGGTTCATAGGTGGGTTTCTCGTGCAATTCTGCTACTTTGAAGAGACATGTCTGGGTCATTCTCCATAATTCCTCTTTGGATTTCAAATACTAAAGTACATGAATGTATATATATATATATAT
>VZTE01004781.1:202071-235069 GCA_013397775.1 Eulacestoma nigropectus
ATATATATATAAAAATACATACAAATAGTATGTGTGTTTGTGTGTGTGTATGAGTGTCCTGAAGTTTTGGTCTTGCATATGGCACAGGGCGAAGGTGGAATCTGCAGATATGAAAAGGGTGTGGGTAGAATGCAGGAAGAAAGTGAGCTACCTGTCTATCTTCTAACTTAAGCCAGACTGCTGTGAGCACAAGAGGCTGTATATGCAGATCAAGGTTACTAAGGGACATAGACACCTCTGGCTTAAGTTATTTTCCTTATTAAACTGGCAGTGGAAGAAGTAAGTGATGTAAAATTCTCTAGATCAACTCAAAAGCACTGAAATATCATCCATGCCCTAGAAAATTAAATTGGCTTTTTGGTCAGACAATGCCCAGCAGTGTAATCCTGAGACACAAGAGGATTTGGATTGTAAAGTACTCAAATTAAAGCAGTGCTTATATTCTGGGAGTTTGATTCTTCCTACCACAAGTGGTGTTTGGTTCTGGGATTTTTGTTTGGACCTGCCTGTGCCTCTTGCAAAACCAAAACAAGCAAGCTGTCATTTTTGCAAAAGCCCAGATGTATTTTTACTTTTTGCAAAGACAGACAAATATCAGTAGTAAGGTATTAAAAAACATAGCTACTAAAATGTGTTGCAATTCTTTCTGTTCGTTTCTCCCCCTTTCTACATTTGCCTGCTTTTTTTGTGCCGTTCAACTTGTTTGCTTGTAAAGTCTTCCTTGGAGCCACATTCGTGCAGACAGTCTAAAACACTTTTGACTCTGAATGAATCCCCTGAGGTAAAATTTACTCAGATAATATCTTGGTTACTACCTAACCTGTTTGGTTATTTTTGAACGCTATAAAGTGGTAGCACCAACAAAAGAAAACTCTGCATGGTACATACCAGTAGCAGCTCACTTCAAGTAACTTAAGGTCTCTGATTTTGCACAAAACACCTACATCTTGTGGTTCTCTCTAGATGTCAGAAATTAGAAACTGAAATGTTTCAGGTGATCCCCCCCAACTCCCCATCCAACATTTTTTTTCCTTTGTGCAAAAGCAAAAAAAACATTTCTATTTACCTGATCACAGACATAACTGTTAAAGAATGCCAAGTGTACATAACAGCACAGATGTGAATGAACTGGACAAGCAGTGCTGTGTAATCACTATAACCAGCTGTGATTAGGCACAGGTCCCAAAGCAAAAGCCAGGCTCTGAACAGGCCTGACTTTTCTGGTTCAGATCAAAACCTCATGGCTCTTTGTTTCTATAAAGCATTGAAGCAAGTCCCCGGTTCTTCAATTTGGAAACAAATTCAGATTTGCATTCCAAACCTGTAGCCTAGCTTCATCTCTAATAAAGCTGATGTTCCACAGATTTGGATTTCCAGCCCTTTCTCCAGATGCCTGTTGTAAGACGGATGCTGTTCCAGCGGAGGCTGCCAACCTGGCAGCACTGCTCTTTCTGCTGTGTGTTGCACGTGGGCTGAGAACAGCAGCTCTGCTGACCAGCTCTGCCAGCACTCCCTGTTGGGGGAAAAGCGAGGAAAGAGATAAGCGAGGATTTCTTTGCCTGATAGGGAAAATACATTTTTTTACTCTCTGCTCCTGCAAACTTAGGAGAGATCATAAATCAAAATTTATCTACTTAAGGAGTGCAGGACAGGTCCTAAAATGGTGGGAAAGTTTTTAAAGGGAAAGCAGGGTGAAAGAAAAGGTATTGGGCATAAGAAAAGACCACGAGGAACAAGTCTGGACACATTAGTCAGAATGAATTGAATTATAGCTATGCAACTCTTAAAAAAAAAATAAATCTCTATTAAGCTCTACAGACTTATTCCCTGAGAGGAATTTCTGTTGTGCAGGAGATTTTGGGTTGTGTTAGGAAGACTATAAAGCACAGTCTTGTCAGTCTTCTCTGTGGTGCTGAGGCCTTTATCCGTCTGCTGGCAGACAAAGAACTCAAGGCCTGGGGAGCTCAAATGACTTGACGATGTTCATCTGCTGAGTCCTGCTGGGGCAGGAGGGGGGAGCCAGCTTCTCCTGCAGAACTCTCTGAGGCCTTTGCACAGCACCTCTCCTCCTTGGGGTCAGCATGGACACCTTTTCAAACATCAAGCATGTTCTGTTGTGTAAGGATGGTGATAGCAAAGTTTTCAAGGACAGTTGCTGTCTTGGTTCTGTGCTTGAACAGTGCTGGCAGGTTCAGGAGAAGATGGCTTGCTGCTGCAGCAAGAGAGGTGAGTAACAACTGGGTGCATGAGTAGTTGCATGCAATGGCAGGAGCTGGCCTGGCCAGGTGTGAAGGCTTGTCAGCTGGGAAGAAGTTGGGCTTTCACTTTTTGGTGAGTTTTTTTACAAAAAGGGGATTGATCCTACTCTTGATTCAAGTAGTTTTTAACTTCCCTGGATTTAAAGGCTGGAGAGGCAGCACAATGTATGTAAGGATTTAGAGTCAGCTTCAATTTCCTTTCTTTTTCATTGTATAAGGACTTCCTCAAATAAAATCGTGGAACAATTTGCACAGTAAGAAGCTGTTCCTCCAACAAGTTGCTGGTAAAGATAGGATAAACTGTATAGTTTTGAATATGAAAAGAAACCTCCAAGGATGAAGTCTGCTAAGAGAAATTCAGAGAAAATTCTAGCCTAGAGCATTTTTAAAAGCTGCTGGATCTATCAAAGCCTGTAAGCAGTAATCCTTCCTAGGCTGATGCTAGCGCTAGTTTTAAAGTCATGGCTATATCTGTTCCCTGTCAAATGTAAATAATTTTTTTCTTCTTATATATTGGTTCTTTTGCAAAGATTCTGTGCTTGTCTCCCCTCCAATTCTAAAGTTTTTTTTATTTTTCTTCTTAGGAGTCTAGATTAGAAGGACCAGAACCCACTTTCAGGACTGGAATGCTCTTAGGATTATTTCAAGGATTCAGAGAATTGTCAGAGTTCAAACTGTTCCTACTTACTAACCTCTATGTGAGTTTAGGGAGTTAAATTTAGGTGCCTGTCATAAAATATGGGGGTCAGCACTAGCCAGCAGGGTAATGACACCAATTTTTCAGGCAGACTCAATCTCTCTGGAGTTTCACAGAATGTCTTGTTGAAGGCCTACAATGTGATCCAAAGCAGAAAAGTAATTTAAAAAAAAAAAAAAATTAAGTTGATAAAGTGCTTGGCGTAAACACCAAACTATTGTAATTTGCTGAACAATAAAGCTCTAGTTCTGTAAAGCGAGTAAGTGTGGATATGTGTTAAATGACCTTAGTAAGTGCTTACATGCCTTGCTTGTATCTGTTATTCAGTCAAGATCTTCTGGTTGTTTTGTGTGCTGAAGCTGTGAATGCCCAATTCAGCAGATACTCTGACAGTCTGTGTGTGTTCATGCCTTGCTTACTAATCAAAATGGGCTGTTTCATTTAAAGCCAAATTAAATGGTACCAGTTTGGTTTATGCTTTCAGGAGCAGTCTGAGATACATGCAGAGTGCATTACAGGCATTGATATACTCCCTGTTTTTCTATTCTTTTATTATTTCTATCTACCTAGATAAATTCAGGGTAAACTTCTCCTCCCTCTTGAGGAACTTGGGCAGTTCCTCAGATTACTGCGCCTTGCTTTAGCTGGGTGTGCCTTTAGTTTTTAATTAACGCTGTTAAATAAACAAAACAACCAACAAACAATTCCCAAAGGGAAGTAAACCACAAGAACGATGTTGAAATGCTCATAAGAGCTGAACCCTGAGTCTCAGGAGATGCAATGTTATGGCCACGGCTCTGCCCTTGACTTGTCCTTTGGCTCTGAGTAAGAGGAGGTGTTTGTTCCTGAACAAAGGGGGAAAGGTGGTGTAAGTTTCAGTGAAGGAAGCAGCAAGAGCTGCTCGATGCTGGTTCAGGTACAGATTGTGACTGCCCTCCCAAAATCTTCAGGTGGGCATTGGCCTCTTTTTCTCAGTTTCTCATCTGGCAAAAGGAAATACTGCTACGAAATTCCCGTAGGAAATACTTAGAAACATCGATGTTCTTCATTTCTGTGTTTTGGGAGGAACAGAAAAGTGTTCTCCCTGCCTTCTCCCCTTGCCCGTCCGCTGTGTCAGGTTAGGAGGCAGCGCAGTGAATATGTGGCATGTTGAAACAGCCAAGGAGAGGTGACTCCTCAGGCTCCCATTTCTCTATAGGTGGATTTGTGCCTCCCACCAGTCACCCAAGAAAGTTCCCTAGGTTGAGCCTGGGGTGTCTTATGCCCAGAGTGGGAATAAATCCCGTTGATAACCTGGGTTTTGGTTGTTATTAGGCACCAGACCTGAGCACTTCTCGGGCTTGGTGGCAAAATCCTGGAATAAAGTGGTAGGCTAAAGTTTCCAACTTAATTGCATTTAATTAGTCTAGCTTAAAAGCTTAAACATGTTGCTAGGATGGATTTTCCTTTGTTTAGCTTCTTTTGGTGTGGCTTAACAAATTTTAACCATCTAAAACTGACTCTTGGTTGGAGGGACCATAGGTGGTAGAGCACATATCCTTCGGTGGAATAATGAAGTGTTTACATTATGCAGCCCTATTGTGAGATCAATCAGGCTACAAGGCTGGATATATAAACAGAATCTGCAGGTGGTCCCTGCATCTCCTTGCCCAGAAGACATGCTTTAATCCTCAGGAAGTAGGCAGAGTAGAGGTTCCAGGAGGCAGCCAGCCCAAGCAAAATAAAAGAACAAAACCAGCCTGAACAATGCAACGCATGTCAAGCTCATAGCGCAATCACTGCAAATAGCAGCTGATGGGAAACTGCACGACAATTCACCCATCAGCTGAAATTGCCAGACTCGGGGTCCTGCGAGTGAGCATCTTACTCAGACCGTACAAGCATGAATGTCAGGTGGAAAGGGTGGGTAATGCATCTCATGTGGCCTCCAGTTGGTTTGCTCCCTTTCTGGTTATTTCTTACTCGGCAAGTTCTCTTGTGGGAAATCTCTTTCTCTGTGTTTTTGCATTTGCTCTGTTTTTCTCAGCTGCTATAGCCCCTAAGTATTTCTGCTCCCTGATGATGCAAGCAGAATGCTTATTATCAAGTTACTTGGGCTGCAGGGTGGGAGGCAAATGGAAGAATTGAGCATCCATACATGTTAGTACCTTTGGTGTGGGGATTGTGCTAGTAACTCTCGGGCACGTAAGCACTCAAGGGGTGTGAGCAAAAGAAGTATAGCTCAAGCTTGTTCAAAAAGAAATATAAATGAATGACCTCTGAAAAAGTTTCTAACAATGCTCTTCCAGGGCTCGGTGGAATGGAGGAAAGTTTTGCTGGGGTAATAGCAGAAGGGTCTGACTCAGTAAGAAGAGGTAGAAGAAGATTTTGAGAGCACGGAATAATGAAAGAAGTAAATGTCAGTTCAGAGAAAAAATAATAATACTAAAAAAACCCTAAACCCACATAGCTGAGTTGGCTTAAATGTAGTTTGCTATAGGGTTGTTTTAATTGGATTTGTGAAGCAGGGAAATGCCAACTGGGATGTTCTGCAGCAAAAAATAAATAGTTTTCAAGCTGAAACATGGCACATAATGGAACAGAGTTGTCCACATGGGTGCATTCTCTTCCTCTTTTTGAAGAGAGCACCTAAATCAGTTGAGTCAGAAACTAGTGAAGGGTAAAGCTCAAGATGTCTGGAACTCTCCTGTCTCTTTAGATTCTTATCTGAAGTGTATTTAAGCCTTTGGAAAAGGCTTGCAACCTCATAAGATCTTGTTCTTTCCCCAGCCCCCAAAGTGTTCACACATTTCCTGATTATGAAACAGCAAGTCATCCCTCAAGAATGGGTGGGTGGTGGGAGATGGGGACAGCTTTATTTAGTTATTTATTTATTTTAGCAACTTTGCATTTCATCCTGTCCAAAAGCAGGAGTCAGACATTTACAGTGTGTGAAAAAGGGGGAAAACGTAAGTCAGCTCCTTTGCTTCTAAACTACTCCAGGTGAAATTACCTGGGAAGAGGTGGGCAGTTTTTCTGTTTGCAAAACGAGTCCATCTCAGCTGTGTGCGGGTGACCTTTTTATGGGCACAGAGAAGAGATGTTGCCCATACACCTAGCAAGATCAAACTTGCCCAACTCCTGAGGCAGGGTTTTTGTTGACAAAATTAAGAATACCAAGCTCTACATCAAGACTTATTTCCACTTTCAACTACTCTTGGATCTCTGCGTCTAGCTCCTGTTTATCTATGTCTCCCTCCCTGCCTCAGTTTTATTGTATGCAGGACAAGAAGTACGATTGGAAGGTAATTTCCATGCAAAGTCTGTCCCCTCTTTCAGGGCAGCCTTACGTTTCTTCTCCTATGCTAACCTCTTATCACATTTAGCTATCACATAAAATTTGTTCTTTTCAAGCCACTTTAGAGGTTTGAAACCAGTGATCTCATTAATTTCTAGATCATATATATTTGGATTTCCTTCATTACATAGAACTTAGGGAAACCTTGCATGGATTAATCTGCAAATAGCAGGCATAATTTTGGTGGTGGTGTTTAAGTTTGTTTTGGTTTGGTTTGTTTTTTTTTTTTCTGTGTGAATTCTTGTCCTTGCTATTTATCTACTTACAGGAGCATTTATAGCATCTGAACAACCCTAGCCCAAAATCTCTATAGGACAAATCTTGAAGATGTTTTTTGTATTGTTTGTGGCCTACTGCTCTAATCCTACAGGAATGTTTGAGATTTCTTCTTTGTGAGCCATTCTGAACAGACAGTAAAACTAAAAGTTTGTAAAGTTAAGTTCATGCCCTTTCTTTGTGAAGATTTTCTTTTTTTTATTCTGCTGATCATGGAGACTCTTATTTCACCTATGTGAAAGCTGATATTAGTGTCATAGCCTGTATTGAGCTTGGTTTCAGTTAATTTAAGCATTTCTGTTAGCCATTCTGACCAAAAAGAGGACTGTCAGATGAACAGGGTCTCTCAAAACAGTGGCTTTATGGGCCTATCTAAAAAACTGTCTAATTGTGTCTAGAAGACTGTCCCTATTGCTCACGCTCCTCTCAAGAGAATTTGTATACAGCTCTTGCATAGTTTACGCTTGACTTTTCATTCCTGGTTGTCCCAGAGCTGCTCAGTTGTTGTTCTGATACAGAAGTTCTTTGATGTGTTAGGAATTAATCCATCAGTGGTGACATGAGAATATATTCTCCTGGGCTAGTGATGTGAACATCATGTACATGCAGACACGAAAATGACAGCAGATTATTAACTGAGATCTTATCTTACCATCTGCCCTTCCCATTCGTTGTGGAGTAAGCTCTGAAGGAAGAGGAAGTAGTAGATTTAGGGTTTTTCTAGAATGAGTTGCACAGAGACATTGTGTATATCAGTGCTTGGAGGAAAGTGACAAGGAGGTGGGAGGGGAAGTCTACGAAAAGGTTTTCATGGAATAGACAGCATAAACTTAATTTGTTATGGACTTTTCAAGTTAAGGGTCAAGACAAGCAGGTTGTGTGTGCCAGATGAGGAGTGTTAGGTGATCATGCCATGGGTAAAGTTGAGAAAGTGACTGACAGATGTGGAGTGGAACTGAGATAGGAGCAGAGCTAGGCTGGGTCACACAGACGATGCAGTACTAACTAAAACATAGACTTATGAAGGTTAGGCTTGGGCAACTGCAGGGGTACAGACTAAACAGAATGAGCCATCCTGTGGCCATGATGTGATTGGACTGTGAAGCACAAAACTTCCAGCAGGGGAATCTGAATAAAAGGAATAAGGCCATCAGAAAGTTAAATTTGACACCTGGAGCAGTGCTGGCACTGGTTTGCTTTTTGCAAGAGCTCAGAAATGATGATTCAGCCTTAGAAAACTAAAACCAGAGACAGTGTACAATGAACCACTTTTCTGAACTTCTGAATTAAGTCTGATGTTTAAATAGCTTCACTTATGAACTTCAGTGTAATTTGGAAAATTTTACTTTGCTTACCTGTTTTCTATTCCTTAACCATTGAATTCTGAAGATGCTTGGCTTGTCTTAGATTAACTCATCTGAAAACAGAAGCATCACTCATCCCTTCCTCTTCTTCACGCCCTCCTGCTTTCATCTTAATTAAGACACAGAGCAGATTCACACTGTCTTCCACAGCAAACAACCATTATACCAAAGCCATGCTAGCATGAAGAGGGTATATTTGTTTTAGCAACATTTTCATGCTTATGTATTTCTGTCATTCACTTAAAAAAGATTGGAATATCTCAGATCATGAGGAGCTACTTAACCCAAAAGACTACATGTAGCCCCTGGATTTGTAAAGTCTCTAAACCGCAGATTTCCAAAATCCAGAAGGATAACAAGTAGGGTGTACATTGCTGTATGTTTGCCTTGTTCTTACATTCTTTCACAAATAACTGCCACTGGCTATGAGATGCAGTGCTCTGATATCCTATGCTATCAGATAAAAGCAGCTGAATGTCATACAGCTTTTTTTTTTCCCATCTGTGCACAGCCAATCCAAACACACCTGACCACGGAAGCACGTTAAGTAACATAACGTGTTTTTTTCAGAACAGTGCGCTGAGGAAATCCTCAAATTCTTCCCAGCTCCTGTGTATCATGGAGAAAAAGATTATAGCAGTAGCAGATGCAGGTAATTTTGGTCTTAGCAGTTAGTCCCCTTCTCCTCTCAAGCAAAAAAATGCTTCTCTCTAAGGCAAGACCATTCAGCAAGGCTTACAGGTGCCATTTAGCTGCCCACACAGAGGAGGGAAAGAAGCCAGTGTTCCTTGGAGTGGTGATCCATATGAGGAAGGGCATACCTAATGTAGCAGTATGGTCCTGCAGCTTGGAAGTACCATCATGCAATGGAAGGTCCTCTTTCTAGTTTTTCATGGAGAAACCTGTTTGGGCTAAAGCCCTCCCCGGGACATATAAATGGAGGCGATCAGCTATTGGTAATAGGTCACTGTTACATATATTAATAATTCATGGGGAAAAATGGAAAGGATTTGCCACCACATCCTGTAGGTGTGGAAACACAGACACATGGAATGGCTAACACGAGAACACAGAACATATGAATGATGAAGCTCAGCTTCTCCTCTAGAGTAGTTGGCAAACCCCAAGTAGGTAGAGAACTTTCAGTATGCAGAGAGCTGGAAACACCTATTGCTGTTTGACCTGTAATCAGTTTACTATTTTCTGCTTCTCAGTCAGACTGTTTATTTGTTTCAGCTGCTTTTCAGGATGACGAATTGTCTAAGAATGTGCTGGTGTTTAACAGGAAGGGGGGTTGTCTTATAGCATGCCCAGCTACCTGAGAAGTACTGAAAAGCGAACTGCATCACTGAGCTTGAACCTTACCCATGGCCTGATGAGCAAAAAGAATTCAAATGTTAAGTAGTGTCTGACCTTGCATCTGTAGGTGTCGCCTGTTGTATGACTGCATTGAAAGGGGTCACCATGAAATTAAATAAAGTCTGGTAACAGGGCTGGCTCAAAGAATTATCCTATTTGCCCTGGTCCAGGTCTTTTTAGAGTCTTCCTCACACTGATAATTTTAACTCTTGTAGTAATTTTGCTACCTAAATGATGATGGCTACTTGGGCAATGAGGTCTATGGCCCTCAGGGAACATAAAGAAAAATTATTACTTGTGTACAGAGATGTGCGTCAGGCTCTGTAAGTACAGTGAGATCTCTTTATGTGTAAGTAGGTATTATGAATGGGAATACAGAAACTAATTCTCCCAACAAAACTCTCTTGCTGAAGAACCAGAAAGAGAATGTATAAACAAAGGTTTAGGTACAACCACTTAGATTAACTACTTCTGACTTCTCTGCTTTTCAGTCATACTGTGCTAATGCCCTTTTTGCTTTGAGACCGAGTAGGTTTAGGGGAAGGTGCTGTGACTTTATTACGAGTGGAGGCCGTGATCAGTACAGGAGATGTCACTTAGAGGTCACCACAACATAAAAGCACTGCCACATCTGCTATGAAATGTAAAGAGACTCCCAGTGGTTTCTGTTCTTGTTGCTTCTGATTACAGCAGCCTCAAAGTCCTTTTCCATTTTACAGGAAAAGGATTCTCCGGTGCAGAAGGTTATAATGGCTTCAGGGTTTGTTGTATTAACTTTCTTCCATCATTCTCCCTCTAAACAGAGATGCCAAGTCAGCCTTTATCATGAGATGTACCTGGTTTGTCTCCACCTCCTTCAACCCCTCCAGAGCACCCACAGAGCATGTAGGAACAGCCCAATATTCTGTGTTTTCTTTGCCTTTAGACTGTACCTGGTGTCAGGTCAGAAAACAGGAGGTATGACCCTTGGGGAAGGGTCCTCTGCCCAGACAACAGCATAGCACTGAATGTTCTCCTCCTGCTCGGGCCATGCTGTCCAGGAGGCAGTCCTGCCCGAGACTCTCGGCACGGGATTCCCCTCAGCTGATCTGGAGTCAGTGGCATCCAGAAAGGGTGCAAGATCTGGGCAAAGTTAGCTGTGGAAACTTGGACACCATTAGTGTTACCTTTGGCTTTGTGACCTTGAAATGCAGGCTGTACATAGGGCAGTGGAGTGGCCAGGAAATTATGGTGATCTCCCTGTTTTTCAAAGAAAGTGCCTGTCCAACAGAATAGTGATTTTTCTCCAAGATTTCCTCTAAATTAAAAAGAAAGGAGAAAGGAGGCTTTTCCTACAAGTCTTCTTTCAAATGCCAGAGGAAAACAGATAAATATCATTTAGTTCAAAGAGGAGGCAAAAGATAACATATTTCAAAAGTAGTTTCACTTGCCAGTTTGTGGTCATTACAGGCAGGTCAGTGCCAGTGGGGGTACTTCTGCCACTTTAAAGTGCTTTGTGTCCATACAAATAAGGTCTTGTGTTGCACCAGGTGATATACTGGCCACCTGTGTTGTGTTCTAGCACAAGAATAGTTATTTTCAGAAATATTTGGAACCTTTAACTTTTAGAACAATTGATAATTGCTGGTTCAGACATTAAAGTCTTGTTTCCATTACTTCTATATGGTAAAATTTTCTTAGAAGATCAGCAGAGTCTGAGAGAAAAGATAAACAGGTTCACCTGAGTCTAAGCAGTCCACAGGTAGATAAAATGTATGATTTTCAGTAACCAAAGGAGACAAATGAAGTGATATAGCCAGAATAGGCTCAGGCTATGTTTGGTTCTTGAACATCAAAGTAACTATTTATAGGAGCATTGATTTAAGGTAGTTTTAACATGAGTTTATAATACACTGTTTGACTTCCAGAGCTTAAACCTGCTCTACTTTGATATGTGCTTAAAGTAATGTGAAAATGCAGTCATTATGATGACTTGAAACAACCTTGAACAATTGAGAACAGAGTATATGGAAAATGTGCAGTTTTTCTCTTGAAACTACTTCATCTTTTTCTGGTGTAACTGTATTTTGTACCGTTTTCATCCCATTTGTACTCTGGCTCACTCTGGCAATAAGAAATCTTTTAAAAATAATAAATACATAATAAATTAAAACCAACAATTTTTCAAATGAACAGGTAATAATGTGACTAGAATCATTAGATTATCCTGTTCTTTCAGCCCCATTTGTTCCATTAGCAGTGTGTATTTTAGTGTACACCAAATACTCCGTTTTACTGTGTCGTAGCCTACGTGAGTCGGAAGAAACAAGAAACTCACAAGATCTAACTGGTGTTTTTTATAAGAAGCAGCAGGTGCGCAAAAGCCCTTTTACACCTAGGCAGATGTTGTGAACTTTGTCGAGCTTCCTTCACATGTTCTGCCTGGGCTCAGGTTAATGTTCATGGCTGCTACCATTAAAGTACAAAGCAGTTCTTCTCTGTACAGTAGATCAATTCATTAAATATGAATTAAAGAGAATGCTTCAGGATAAGAGTCATGGAAACACCATGGATTTATTACTGACTTGTACTGAATACAAAAGTGAAGGCTCGGTTTAAAAATGGAGTAAAGCAAAAGCTAGCTATTCACATTAAAATCAATCACACATCCCTCAAACCCTAACAAAAAACCACCCCATGGATGTGCTGTGATTAAAAGAAGAACATTTGTTACCCATCCTTTAGGTCTAAGTCTTAGGGGTTAGTAAAGGTTGTTAGACTGTGTAAACTCACTGAGACCACCACAGATTTTTTAGATGAAGTTCTCAAATCCTTAATACTGAATTAGGATTGAAAAAACCAAACAAAAAGACCAAGAGACAACCTTTCCTTTCCTCTATCTGTACTTCAGATATCTGCTAATTACAGGAAATAAAATCACCTTTTTTTCTTATAGGCAAGCTGGGTGTGGATTTTTCCAGATCGATCCTTGCTCTTTTGGCCACCAGCCAGGGTGGGGAGCATGCTTACTGCCTCACAGCACCCCAAGCTTAGAGCTGTGTTCAGAAGTTTTAATGAGTGTTTAATGGATGTAATGGTGTAGCCTCTCCCAGTCTGAAGAGGATTGCTGTTGAGAGAAATCTCTACGTGAGCTGAATGCTCCTTTGCACGCACAAGCACGATCTGCTCACCTTCTTTCAATCTATGTAAATGTGAAGATGGATGTGTTATGTTATTCTATAAAATTGATTTTGGGTTGTCACATGTTGCCTCAGAATTACTAAGTCCCTGAAAAAAATTATGGAAGTGTAAATTTATGCAACATCACTAACAGAACTGCACTGATCTATACCTGCACTGCTATGGCCTTAAGTCATTTTTTCCCCTTGTTTTTTAAAGATGGTTAAGCTTCTAGCCTCCTCTCCAGGCATATTTGCATGAAATTGCCTTTAAAACATTAGATTATAAGGACTTGTGAAATCAATTTAACAGTAGGACAGTGTGAAATTTCCATTACAATGGAGAAAATGTAAACATTTTATAGCTATTTTCATTACACAGATAGGTGTGGTTCTCATATTGCTGTTTCCCCGTGGGGGGAGGAAAAAGCTGCATAAGATTTTTAACTACAGAACTATGAACATGTGCAGTGAAATCAGTTGAGAGATTTGAAATCCATTTTTTCTTTTATCTTTAAACAAAGCAATTAAATTAAACACATGTACATTAATATAAAGCTAAAGTTACAATTATGATCATGAGAGTCTTTGAAATCAGTGGCAGAGTTCCCATTCTCTAATGATGAAAGGCAACACTCAGGATAAAAAAGTAGCAACAGGCAACTTGGCAAAAATCTCTGTTTTCCTCTTGGGACTCTAAGGGGAAGCAGCCTGAAAGTGTTATCACTCTACAGCAGTGATGGATAAAAGGCACGCTTATGCTTGCAATAATACGATGACTGATTTTTCTTTTGGAAGTGTTGTCTTATAGAAAATTGTTTCTTATTACTGCCCCTTCTTCCCCCCATTCCATCCACCCTGGCTTTTGGGTTGGGTTTGGGGTCTTTTTTTCTTTTTTTTTTTCCCCTCCTTGAAAGATGTTCTGTATTTAATTTTTTTTAGAACTGTTGTAGTTGTTGAGAAGTTGATTGTTCTTTGGGAATTTGTAGATTGTGAGATTCACAGTCTTGTTCTCTTGGATGGATCAGGCACTTTTGTCATTGCAGAGCGCTATCTCCATATCCAAGACCAAGTCTTATTGGGAAGCTTGATCAGGGCTACAGAAAAGAGATGGGAGCAGTTTTCTAGCTTTCTAAAATAGAAGGATTGAATCTGCTCTTAGAGGTAGCTCTTTGCACTGACTAGAGAGGGAGCCTGGACAGCTGGTTTAACCTAGACATCTTTTAAATGGCTAAAGCCAGGTGAGATGAGTCTCACTATTAACCTCATCTGTATCTGTCCCTGTATTCCAGAGGGAATCCATTTAGTTGAAAAGCAGACAGCTGCAGAGTGGGGAATGCAGTGGCTTGAGTCATGGGACATCTTCTGATCAGCAGATGTTTCCGTACTGAGATTTCGTGTAGGTTTCTTGGGAAGAACCTTCACTAAGATTGCAGCCGACTGTAGCCAGACTGATGATGCAGAGAGGAATGTGGATAAAAGTGACACAGCACTGGATTTCTTGGCTTACTGCCCAGGGAAGAGCCTCAGTAGCAGCCCTTTTTTTGTAGCGTTTGGGTGAGTCAAACTAGACCAGTTTGATTTATTATTTGTCGCAAATTAACATCTACTCTGTGGTACCACCTTAAGGTCTGACCAGGTCAGGAACTTAGTGTGCTAATCATAAACATAAAGGAAATTACCTTCCTTGGTTCAAAGTCTCATTAGAAATTTTCAACAAATTCTTTCTTTGTGTTCCAGCTCTCCAGTGAGTGTTTACTGGCAGGGATGTTTAGGAAAGCTGTGTGTGTTTAGCACAGATGACGAATGCAGAACCATGAGTATTCCCACCAGAAGCCAACCTCTAGGAGTTAATTCATCAGGGAAGAGAAGCATAACATTCCAGATGACCTGTATATATAGCTTGAATTACAAACACCAGGTAGTTACAGAAAATTGTTCACATGCTCTGTCTGAACAGAGCAGGGAATACCCAGGTGTAAACCACAGCCTGTTTGTGGGCAGACCAGGGTAAGAGGTAAAACCTAATCTAAATTTTTCTGCCTCTTATCACTTGATTATTCATTCATCCTAGATCAAAAAGGGAGAATGGCCAGGCTTCAGTGTCCTTGGGTACTTGTTACTGGCTTTTTAGCATTAAAAGACACAAAGAAACTGGGCAATAAATGATAAAAGCTTTCAGACCACAACTTGTTTTCTGTTTCCCTGTCCAGGGAAGACAGGGAAATTTTTTGGGCATTAGACAGGACATCACCCAAGGATTCTGGTAATTGTGGCAGAGCAACCCTTGAGAAAACCCTTGAGTTTTCTGAACTCCAGAGTTAAGAAGGTAAAAGTTATGGTGAAGTTTTGGAGTTGCAGAATGTGCTGTGTTTGATGTGCTGTCTAGGAGAGTGGGAGCAGTGATAGAGATAGATACTGCTCTGCAGAGCCTAGTCCCTGAGCTTCCACCCACTTACTTTGGGATTCATGTTCTCAGAAAGAAGTGCAGCATCATATGTAGGTTTCAGGAGAGTATGGTCTTTTAGGCAGTTATTATAGATTAGATGCCTTTATATATATAATTTATATATGTATAATTTATGCATATATGCTTGTTTGTCTATTTCCTCTCTCCCTCTCAATCTTACTGTGCCTTTTCTATGGTATCTAGATTGCAGATCCAGTCTTTTTATTGAGTCTTGATCAGAATTTACTGTTTGGACTTGTAGCCTAATGCCATTACCCCAGTTTTCCACCAGTCTTTTTGTTTTCAGAAAGAGTCATGGTGTACCATAGCTACAACAGCCACTTGTATGAGATATGTTAAGTGGAATGCATCTGTGAAGTAGTCCAAGGAGGATAGAATCATTCTATGATTGTATGAGCTGGTTTTAGTGGAGAGTACATCTGTGGCATAGTCCAAGGATGATTAATACTCATTTACCACAGACTGAAGTTAATTCTTTTATGTATATCATAGCTGACCAAATGAAATAGTGTCAGTCTGTGTAAGTCCAGGAGATTGTGTTGTAGAGCTTGGAAAGCTATAGAAAATGTAGATGAGTTCATGCCTTGAAGAAACCTATAGTATTTCTCCAGCTCTTTCAAGCAGTTACAAACACTTCTGTCGTAGATGAATCTAGGCATAATATATCGGTTTGCATGAAGATTTTAAGTTTTTACAAAGCCTTTAAAATCTCTACTGCTGAAAATCAGAAGATGGGTTTTCTACTAGGGTAGCCAATGTTAATATTTGTCTTTCTGTGGATGGTGAAATGTTGCACACGTAAACAGTTCATGTTCTTAGGCTGAAGAGAAGTAGTTCCTCCACTTGGTCTTGCGACATATGCTGTGAAACACTGATGCAACGTGCTTCAGGAGCGCATCATAGATGGTTAAGCAAGGACATTTCAGGCAGTGAATTTGGGTATTTAAATGTCTATTCTTCATTGTAATTTATGTGATTTTCTCTTTTTGCTCTCTTGCGTGGTACTCAGATGCAAAACACGACCTTTGTACATGAAGAGTAAATCCATATACACATTCACATGTGTGTGTATTATCCTTTCTCTTTTACAGAAAGCCAAACTAGAACACAAGTTTATCCAAGTAATGATGGGCCACTTTCTCTGAAAACCTTCATAAATGTATACCTTGAAATAAGTACTGGATACACTAGAGAAGTCTCATTAGACTTTTAAATTGGAGGCATTGCTCTCTTTTTTTTTTTCCCCCAGGACTGAGCAATTGAGTTTGAACTGTTTGTTCAAGGGTTTGAAATCTGGGAATTCAGACTCTCATTCTGCTTTACTGTATGTGTTTACTATTTTCTCTCTGGTTTGAGTTAATGAGAATGGCGTATCACCATCCACAGAACTGTACTTTGTAGGGATTAAATCAGTAAGAAGGACCAGTTATTGGCTGTCATTTGAGTTAGTTTTCTAGCTAGCCTCTGTTTCTGCCTACCCAGTAATTTCACACATTGGACCAGCAGTGATACTGCTGCCCTGCAACACTGAGTGGTTGTACTTTCTGGCACAATGCCACAATGCAAGGTCTGCTCTGTTTCTGACAACTGTGAGTGTTTTAAAGTCAAATGTCCTAATAAGCTGCCTAATGCCATGCCCAAGAAGGACTATACCACTATTTGGTTTATTCAACGTGACACAAAAAATGGAGGAGTTTTGCTTTTAAAGATAATTTTTGCACACTCGTGAAAGAAGCACAGAGATCTGCGTCTGCTCTCTGAGAAACTTTGGGGATCATCTGCACGCTCATGACTCATCCTGCTTGATGTTAGACACTGTTTGTTTAAATTGCACAACATACTGATCCCACCGTGTACCGACTGTTTCCTCGTGTTATCCGTCTGGATCTGCTGTCATGCCTCTTCATGTATGCATATTGAACAGTGAAGCCAAGTGACACTAATTGCTAATTCCATCCTCTGGTTTGGCATGTCACTCCTATATTCTGGCTGTGCAAAAAAAAATGGTGTTAATTTCAGCCCATACCTTGTCAGCATGTTCAATGTTGTGGGTAAGCAGTTTGCGCTAGAACTTGATTTGGAGAAATTGCGTCTCGTTTCCTTGCAGACCAGACACCTGAATATTCTGCTTACCTGCTATATTAAAAAAAAAATTTCTCACAGGCAGTAATCATCAGTCTTGATTCTCAGCTGTGTTCTCAGTGCCAGGAGCGATAGGGGCTAGGAGGTACAGCTCAGTGCTGAGCAGGGGCCTGCTGTCAAACCGCATGGCAGGCAAGTGTCTAAAACTCAGACCAAGCCAAACCAAATTAAACCCCTGTGTCTAAAATGCCGTTGAAGTTTCGGTGCCTGGAATCCATTGCCAAGCTGTGTGGTGAGGATTTAAGTGAGCAGGCCAAAAGCTACCCCTAGGTGCACGAGGAACAGTACGCCCACTGGAACTTGCATGCTTGTGTTTTGCACTGACAAACTCCAGTTCACGTTGGCTCCAGTTGCTAAGGACCTATTTCAATATTCAAGTAGGCCAGTGGGTGTTTTTCTTTCTACTTTGGAATAGAACCAAGCCTTGTGGAAAGCATTTTTCCCCCCTCTGAGTTTATGCTAGAAGTGTTACAATAATCCACATGCAATAAAGAAACACTATTGCACGAGAAAGTACCCGTGAAACAAAGTATTTGAGGTATTGAAACCTGATGGTATTGGCATGGAGAATCCAGAAAGTACCACTTCTTTTCCTTAGGCATTTGGTGTCCACTAGAAGGTAATTAGAATTTTAACCATTGAGGGCATTGCATTTCCTGTGCTTGTGAGAATACATTCAGCGTATCTTTAACAGACATGCTGTCTGTGTTACTATTTCTGTGTGTAACAGGCAAATGAGCTTTGTGTACTGTAATCCTTGACTTATTTCAAATTGTACTCAGATTTTTTTGAGTCACTTTGTATTTTCTTTTTATTGTATACTTTGTCAGATGAGCATACAAAGTAGGAGGTTAATCCTCACTGCATCAGAGAACAGGCATTCTTCAGTCTGCTGAAAATGTTTGGGATCTAAGTCCAGCTCGAACGTAAAGTGAAATCCTCCAAAAGCCATATAGGTGTTGCCAAAATGATTTTAATTGAAGTCCTCTACTTCTGCATTAAACTGTTCCAGATAGCAAACACAGCAATGTTCCCTTCAGATAACTCAGTCCAAGAGTGAAATTGTTTTCATGCCCAGAAAATTTCTTGATGTCTGGTCATTAGCATAGTTCAAAGCTGGAGCAGTTCTATAGATACTTAGCATTTGGAGCAGTGTGTGGAACCAGTTGGGCATGAGAACGCAATGTACTTCCAAAAAAAAATCTCTTTCTTAAGCAAAGGATAAGTTAATTATGGGGAATTTCTTTCTCAAATCCCAAGTGTTTTTTTTTTTCTTTCCTATTAAAATTACAGCCTCTTTAAATCTCAGTTTCAAAATGTTCATTAAAATGTTCATATCAGTGAAATTTCTGACTCAAATGTCAGTTATTTGTGTTTGGATGAGCAATTCTTGGTTGACTAAAAGGCATCTGTAGGCTGTTAAAATTTGTTTTAAAGTTAGTTGCTTGATAGAGCAAGCTGATTAATATTTTCCTTGCTAGGGCCATTCTTAATTTTCTTTGCTGTTATATAAATGCAATACTGCTAATGCATTTATGTAATATGAATTGTATTTTGCAGTGGAACAGATGTATGTGCAATCTGTAACTGTAATGATATCCAGCTTCTCTTTGGATTGGTTATTTGAACAATAAAATAGAATCTCTCTACATTGGCTTCACCTGAGGTGGATTAAAAGGCTGATGGTGAAGTTGATGGTTTATCGAGGTTTATTATTAATTGGGTGGAAAAAATCTGACAATTGGACAATTGGATCCACATGACAGGACTCTGGGTTGTTATGATGGCCTTCTCAAGAGGTGTCCTGAAGCAGAAGGTCCTTTTGGGCACCTGCCTTGCAGGCTGTAGGGCTCTTGTTGTCTCTGTGTCCCGAATACATATCCAGTCCTTTCCTGCCCTTCTTCAGGGAGTATACAAAGTGCCCAGCAGTTAGGGAAGAGCAGGTTTCCTGAAGAGCCCTTTCATATCTCCCAAGGGTGTGGAAACAACCTGGCACAGGTATGGTGGGGCTAAAGCAACGGTGTAAATGCACTGGATAAGGGAACCTCTGTCTAGCTGTTGAGTTGGCATTCGTTCATCCAGTACTAAAGTATCCCACTTGAAACAACGGTTAAAGAGCAGCCTCCTTCCCCCGTGTGGGTCCTGTCTGACCAAGCTGTTGCCAACACGTGGTGCTGAATACAGATGCTTTATTTCGATATACCAGTGCCTTTAGGCGAGTGACAGCTTCAGATGTATTTGGCTTATCTTCAAAAAGATTATCAGGGATTTACTTCATCATAGGTTGTAAAACACTTTTAAGATCATGGAGTCCAACCGTTTACCCATCACTGCCAAGTCCAGCACTAAACCATGTCTCTAAGTGCCACATCCACACATCTTTTAAATACCTCCAGAGATTGTGATTCCACCACCTACCTGGGTAGCCTGTTCCAGTGCTTGATAACCGTTTTAGTGAGATTAACAGGGAAATTTATCCATGTGAGGAAAGTATATTTTGGAATATTTCTCAGTTTGAAGTCTTTGGTCTCTGTTAGTGGTTTGCTGTGTGTTTGTCCCTTCACCACCTCAGTTTCCAATGAAGAGGTTAAACAAACATCTGCCAGAAGTAGGCATTGTTGATCCTGCTTAGATGACCTTTTGGGGTCTATTTCATCCCTGTGCTCTCTGATACTGTGGCTTTCCAGGCTTACTCTTACGAGCTTCTAAAAATGTTTGAAGATTAATGGTTAGCAATGAAATTGCTACTTCCACAGAGCATTAAAGCAGCTGTGATACAATAGGATTGAAAATTGCCAGCAACTTAGTGTATATTGAATTTAGAGAAAGTAAATTGCTTCTTGTAAACTTTACTGCCGTGTAATTGTCTAACAACTTTTAAAGAATGTCTCCTGAGAATGTAGAGTTGAGGTTTCTTTTCCTTTTTCTGTGAGCTAAACTAAAACTTTTAGATAAACTGCATAAGACTAGTTATATAAGGCAACAAAACCCCCTATTTTTTATGAATTTTATGTAAATAGTAGAAGTCTTGCAGAAGCTGTAATTGCCTGCAATAGGAGTCACAGAAATAAAATGCAGACTTGCTCATATAGTCAGCTGCCCAGGTTAGTGCAGTCAGGGGACAGTTCATTGAAAGGCAATAGGATCCCTTGCCATAGCTGAGGCAGAACTCTGTCTGTAGGTGGTTGCTCAAAAGTTGGGGCTTTTTTTTCACCAAAGAGACTTGCTCTGTGTTACGTGACTTTGCTGTTCTTATCTGTGGTCCCCCCACCCCACTGTTGTTTAATTGGAGGTTTTCAGGTGAGGACACATTACCACATCCACGAAAAATGTTTTTCTGCCATGTGATTTGGTAGTCAGTCATTACCTTACTATCAGATAAAGCCTATCTGATTTGAGCATTTTATTCATTGTTGAATAAACATTTCTGATAATTTTATTTTTTTAATGGGAATAACTGAAAGAGTAAAGCTCAGTTATTGCCCTTTGGAGGCATGCCAGTTTGAAAGGCAACATTTATTTCCTTGCAGTTCTTCAGCAAGATGCAGGCTGATTTTTTTTGTGAAATCTTAGGGCAGTTCCTAGCTGTTGCAGAGACACTTTTTTCTGCTCTTTGTAGCTGGTTGCTCTGGGCTTATCCAACATGAGAAACAGGTGTTACTGTGAATACTGTGAGGGTCGATGTGGGCAGAATTAGGTCAGATTTCTGATGCCTTTGAACCAGGACTCTAGTCAAATCAGAGGAAATAAAAGGAAGTGGAAAGCATGTAGCAATGCTCTGCACATCAACTGGAACTTCTGCTCTTCCACAGAGGCACCAATTGCTGTATAACTCCAGGCTGGTTTCCAGGTCTCTTCCTCCTGGTGAGCAACACCACACTCCTCAGTGAATACTCCTGCTTTCACAGAAAGGTAGTATTGACATGTCCAACAAAAGCCAGGGAAAGCAGCACCAGTGGCCCTAAATCCTCTAAGAAACACCATCTACGCAGGTGGGTTTGCAGTCGGATGGAGATGAGACCCAGTTGTAGAATCAGCCTGCTGTTTGTCCTGTCTGAGAAGCAGGGGCATAAGTTGTGCAGGCTGGAGCTCAACAAGCAGGAGTTAATGGGAAGAGAGATTTAAGCAGGATTTCCAAGCTGACACTGTGAACGGCGTTATCTTCTCTCCTCCTCCTCATATACATCACCACGAGATGTCAAGGATGCAGCGATCTCTCTACTCTCTGGGGAGCGAGGAGGAGGGAATGTGTGCAAACTGAGGCCACCGAGGCGAGCTGTTAGAAGCATGCTTAGGCATGAGGGTACATTGTTTCCTTAAAAAAAAAGGAAAGCGACAGCGTCAAATTTTATTTCTGATGGGAAAAATTCTATATGAAAAAAGGCTCTTTTTTTTCTGTTGAAGGAATCATTTGGAAATTTACTTTTTCTTCCTTCCTTTCTAAGACATGTTTCAAGGGATTTGTCCTTCTTTTGCCATTTGTTTTGGGTTCTTTGGGTGTTTTTTTAATAACTCTAGCAAAAGAATTTAAGGGGACAAAAATATAATTTTCCACTTTTCTTACATATATCTGCATCTTTCCAACACCATTTTTCAGCAAGGGAGGGGAAAAAGAAGAGGAAATTTTTTCTGTAATAATTACCCTCTTTCAGGTCTCCTCTTTCAGCTACAGCTTCTTTAGCTTTTTAAATATGGAAAAGCTTTCAAAGGGGAAAACCTTCTCTTTTTGGTAAGGTTTGACAGAAAGCCTTTAGCGATCTTTGGCTAGAATGACAAATGTCATCATATAGCCTATGCTTCCTTTTTTCTTTATCCATTGCAATTCTATCTGTGAGTCAGCTGTTCTTTCAGCAGCATTGCATTAACAGATGTTGCCACCTTTTTTGTGTTTGTGGCAGAACTGCTCTCTTAGTCTGTTTTTCCTGGGACAATGGGCTACTACAAGTATGGAAAGAAAGCAAACAGTCAAATGTTTCAAATTAACAACTTCATCAATAATTGTAAAAGCTTTAGCGTTAACTGCACACAGAGAGCATTCTTTATTATTTACTGCAAGAACTACCCTCAAAGTTGCCTGGCTGTTTTAATTCAAACCCCTTCTGTTAGTTGGACACAATAATCCATAACTTGCACCCCATCCAACATCTTCCAGTCTTGATCCCTGTACAAATTCTGTATTTTACCTGGAGTCTAATGCTTCCTTCTTCCATTCTAACAGTCAAAAACAGTTCTTTTTTTCCTTTCTGCCTTTTTAGTGCTGGTATGATGCAATAAAGTGATAATTTCTCTAGCACAGTTAGAAGGTGTGTGGAAACACGTATAACAAATCCATTACACAGAACTGGAGACAGGAGTGAAGTGTTGACAAAGGGCAGGGCTTCACGACAGTGTTTGTGTTAGCTCATTCTGCTGCTGGTAAAATTTAGTTTGCCATTTCCATAAACTGGGGCTGAATCCAGGTTAGTGATTGCAATCAAGTTGGCTGGCATTAATGCTGAAGTATTGTCTTTAAAGAGATAGGCTGGGCTGATTGTTCCATGGGATGGTTAAATTCAGGTTGGATAAACAAAGAGCCCTAAGGCAAGACAAGAGTGCTTCTGTTCTTTTCTTCCTTTTTCTTTTTTATGTTTTCCATAAACTGTTGCAGCATTTTTTTTAGCATGTTGAATGTTCCCATTATGAAAGAATGCCTGATCTCTGAATGAAACTACTGAAAAAAGGAGCACTTTTCAAAGGACAAGTCTTCAAAAGAGTAGCAATGGCTTTGCAGATATTTATGTAAAGGTTCTTAATGATATTTATCCTTCAAAAAATTTGAAATACTGTAAAATATATTGAATACATCACACGTTCACACTAGAGGGTGTTGAACCCTCTTGCATTCTCAGTGCACCTCTAGGTTTTCTGTACCCCGGTTTTCTTGTCTGCTGAAGGGGCTAATGTTATTTGTTAGCTTCTACAAAGAGATTGCCGTGAGCATACTAAACACACCAAGAGCACTAATCCAGCTAAAAATCCAAAACCTAAAATCTACTAAAATCACTCCATAAGATTTTTAAGACTGTATATAAACAGGTGGCGAAATAAAAAGACTCCAGAAAAAGGCTTGTTTCTATTCTGTGAGGGATTGCCTGGGAAATCTTTTCCTTAGTTGCTGCTCTTCAATGAAAAGATTTCCAATATGTTTGTCTAACTCGGGCAGGTAGGAGTGATGGTGATCTTTCTCTTACAAATGGTTCTTTGAAAGGTGATAGATGTTCTACTGAGGGACAAATCAGATAGGAATCTGAAGTCACATAGCAGCTTTCCTCAGTGTGATGAAGTCTGCTTTTGTTAATGTTTGGATGCTTGTGTAGTTCATGAGGTTGGGTCAAATGGATGTATCTGATCTCTAGAAGTGAAGAAGCATCTGCACTTTGGTGACCAAAGGGTAACAGGGTCTCTAATCAGGTGAGAGAGTGCTGGTGGACAGGTGTTTTCCTGTGTCCTCCAACATCTGTAAACTCCAGGGCTCTCAGAGAAAGTTTACACAAAAGTTGCATACACAGGTATTTTTTTTTCCTTTTCCCCCACCAGCTCCTTTGAAAAGCTTTGAAAGTATACCCATGAAGCTGGTAATGCTGGCTTTCTGTTACAACAGAAATTTTTTTCCCCAAAAAAATTTCCTCCTTCTCTTCTGCAGTTTAGCCTGGTCAAAGCCAACAGTTTGTGTGTGGATGTGAGTTGTGTTTGTGTGTGTAGTTGTGTCTCCCAAAGATACAATTAAGTGTAAAATAGCTCCATAATTTAACAGCCCCCTGCTACAAAAGGCAGGTATGCCAGGGGTCAAAAGGGTCATCCCTTTGTTAGATTTCCCCCTCTCACCCCAAGCTGGAAATTTCCTATTTGAGGTTTGCCTACATATACATGCATATATACGTAGCATAGCTTGTTTTTTATATAGAGAGAGAGGGAGGTAAAAATATGTGCATACTTGTATGTGTACATATATATGTGTTTGCATGTATATATGGCTTTTTTGAGCTAAACTATAGGCAACCCCTGGTAGACACAAACCAAGCCAAATAACTTCCCAGACAGCCGTACAGGAATGCAAAGTCTGTTACGTATTAAGCGGATGGAGTAAAAGAGGTCACAGTTTATTGTTTGCTCTTGGGTTGCTTGCTCAGTTTTGCCAGGGTGGAGGAGAGCAGTGAGGCAGAATTGAAGGTGAAGTAACTGGTAGAAAAGATCCCTAGTAGTACATGAATTAGGGGTGAGCACCTTGAGATAGGTCTATGAGCAGGGCAAATGGTTTTTGGTTTTGTTTTTTTTTTTTTTTTAGAAAATGGGTGTAAGCTTCTGGAATATGCCCTTCCTCACACCTGTTCAGGATCTCAGTTCTGTGTACACTGGGCTACTTGGAAATATTTTGTTTCCCAGTGTCACTGGCAGGACATGTCAGCGAGAGCGTGGTGGCACACAGACCACAAGCATATCAAGCTCTTGTGATTACAGCGCGAGCTGCTGCCTTTGTCTCTGCCCAAGCACTCAGATCCAGGCATTCATCTGTGGGTGCCATGGCAAGCATAAAGGATGTCTTTAATGCCATACTAGTTGCTTGAGAGAGCCAAAGGATTTTGCTGGGGGAGCTGGGCATGTGAAGAAACCCCACTCTGGTATATGCCCTCCACTCAGTGCATCAGGAGGTTGTTTAGAAATCCTGAAGGAGGGGAGGGTGGGTTGCTTAATCTGTGTAGCATCTATAATTTATCTGATGTTACTTGGACAGCAGGGTCAGATAGAAAGATGGGAAAGCAGGAGTGGTAAATCATAGAACTCTTTGCTATGCTGAAAAGAACATGGAATGAGCTTGTAAACATATGTGTAAGTTTTTCTTAATATGAAGGGCTTCAATGAGCAGTTATACCTGAAGAATTTCATCAAACCCAGTAAAGCTGGACTGCTATGGCTGAGATCAGAGTTTAGCTCATTTGCTGCTCCTGAGGTATATCAGCTGATCAGGAGTTATCAGAGGGGTGTGAGGGAGGTGATCAGGTGAGCAGCTAGGTGCACCCCTTCCATCAGCACAGGACTCCTTTGCAAATATATTTTATTTAATTGCTGCAGGTTCAAAACAAGATGGAAATGGGGATGTGAGGCGGGGAAGCAGTGCTGGAAGCTGTGCTGTGTCCAGGGAGTTGCAGTAATCTTATTTTCCAATTCAACAGCTCAGGATAGAAGATACAAGGGATTTTCATTCCTGTGGTTGCACATGCATAGTGTTTCCTTTTAGGAAGGAGTAAATAGGTAGTCCGTATTTTTTTTATTGCCAGAGGGATTTGGAACTGCTGGAGGTACAAGATTTGTCTTGGCAATTTAACCCTTGTAGGAAGTAAAAAATACAGCAGAAAATCGAAATTGCAAAGGTGGCTTTTCTGCCCTCTACCCTGCCACCCCCTTGAACTTCATTTGTTATTGGGGGAAGCTGGGATACCTCCTTCTGCCTCTCCAAAAGGCAGCGTGCTCTGTACACAGAGCACCTGCAAACCCAAGAGCTTCTCTGCATTTGGGCTCAGGGGGTCACCTGTAGCCACAAGATGATGAGGGAAAAATACCCCAGCACCTTTGAGCTCTGTCACTGGTGTCTCTCACTCCTCCAGTTAGACCTGATGTCCTTACTGGAGTGGGTGCTGCTGATAGCCAGAAGAGTTGCCTTCCCCCTGCCCACTTTCACTGCAGAATGTGTCCAGTGAGATCCATTTTATTCCTTGAGAAAATAGGTTGGAGAGCATCCCTTTTGTGGCAAGAATATGGCAAAACATCTCTAATTTGTCAGGTTATTTGGGAGTGTTGGCAAGGCTGGCACTTATTAAGCAATAGCTGGTATGTGAGACTTCTCCATAGCAGTTTACTTCAAAATGCAAATGTTTTTCTTTTAACGTAACATTTGTGGTGGTGAAGAGGAAGATTAACCTGAATAAATCAGTCTGACTAGCATATAGCATCCCTTCTAAACTTTTACCAGTCAAAAACTGTAACTCAGTTATCCCTGCTTTCATGACAAATTTAATGACATTGATTTCAAGTTATTCCTCATTTTCTGTGTAAATGAGAGAAGAATCAGAAGAACTTTCAGTAATATCTTACTAAGTGAGTAGAAGGTAATAAAATACAGTGAAAAGTGCCTTCAAAAGAACAAGAAATTGCTTATTGGACTGCTTTTTGGTCTGGAAGACTCAATAGCCTAGCAGCTGCCAGTGTCTGAAAGCTGTATCCAGGTACTTTCAAGATACAAACAAGAGAACACTGCAGTTTGAATTGGTGGACTGAACCTTGGAACAAACTGGGGGTACACTGGTTCTTGATTCCTTCAAATCTAGATCAGAAGTCCTTCTAGAAAACACGAGTTAGTTAAAAGTAAACTTTTCGTTTAATAATAGTATGAAATATAATGATTTATGAGAGAGATTGAAAGTAGTAATCTGGAAGTTTTTTAGATATAAGGGCTATGCATCTGTGAATGAAATCTCTTAAGCCTTGGGCAGGCCAAAGCTAAACAAAATAAGAGGAAAATCATATTCAGCTTGAGAAGCAAAAAAATGAATTGTGTTATTCACATTCCCACTTACAATCTGTGCAGTTTCTGTTTCTTGTCTGGATCCAAGGCTATGGTGAGTAAAAATTTCTCATTGTAGTGTCTTGTACCATCCAGTAAATTCCCAGTTCTTATTCAGGCAATTTGAAACCAGAGGTGTAGCACTGGATAAACAGCATATATCAAAGAGCAGGGCAAATTCTTTGCAATGACAGATACGTTCTAGTTTAACATCAGACCAAATAGTGGTTAGTGGCAAGATCAACTCTCTCAGCTCCTTACAAAAACCGGGGCTGATAACAGGCCTCCACCCAGGGATTTTAAGCTGATCCTGGTTATCCAAACAAGGACATGGATGGGAGACCATGTGAGAGGCCCTGGAGACTCACCATCTCTGCTGAGGTCTCCTTGCCCCTGCTTGTGTTGAGGAGAGCTGAGGGCATGCTTGTGCTTGCTCCTGATACCACAGCATCACTGTGGTGTTTGTTGCACACCGGGGGCTCCTGGGTTGGCAGGACTTGTGTGTACAGTAGGCTTTGGTCCAGCCAGCACCCTCTCAAATCACTGAATCACTCACCTATAAGCCTTTACCTTTCCTGTGATACAGTGTGTAGACAACTGCAAGGACCTGCCAAATTCAATTTATTAGGAAGGAAAATTTTAAGCAGTGTACAGGAAAGCACCACTGCCCCACATCCGAGAAATGTAAGCAGAGAATAAGCTTCACGGTTTTTTAGTATGGGAAGCCTGGAGATATGAAACATCACTCAGTGACAACTACGAGTTGTTCATATGTAAGTGGGTTATTATAAGGCTGAAATGAGACTCCTGAGGCATCAAAATAACACCAAAAGCAATCTTGGAAAAGGTGGGAGTGGTGCTGTACACTCTCATCACTTTCACAAAAAACACATCTTCAAGGAAGAGAATATATTAAAAGTTGCTGAGCCTTTGGAGGGAAGCAAGCGCCTCAGGAGAAATTTTACAAATAGAGCTCACTTGACAAGACAAAGTTGACTCTCCTACACGACCCAAACAGGATATCGCTATCTCAAATCATGTTACAGCAGCATGCTTTTCATAACCAACAATATTTGCGGCATACTTTTACATTTACAGATGTCCCAGTTGCTGCCTGTATGCTCATCACCATAGTTCTGCTTTAATTACTTGTGGTGTGGACTTGAATGGGATCTCACCTGTTTGTCCCTGTAGAGAATTTCGCCTGTGGCTTTCACTCAGGACACTTGAAAGAGCCTTTGAATCTGCCTTTGGGAGCTTGGAGTTTTAATTGCTGTGCTTTGAGTGGATTTACTGGAAGGTGAAGAACTCCAGGTTTTAAAGGTGAAGGCATCCTCCACCTGCTTAAATTAAAATACACGAGATGTGGTAACTCAGGAGCAATTAATTTCAATAATAATATTAGCTAGTTATTTCAGAATCAAATCTTGGGGGTGGTGTGCATGTCAGATTGTGCAGCCATTCTTCATCAGGTGTGATGTGGTGCAGATGCTGGACAGATTTTGCTGTAGCTTGGCTGACTTGCATGGACGGAAAATTTGGTCTGTGGCATCTCCTGTGGTTTCTCCTTTGAAACTTCGGTTATACCTTTGCTCAGCTGTGCTGGTTGTTTGTGCCTTTTCCTCTCATGTGCTTGCCACAGTCTTGCCTTTCCCATATCTGAACAAGACAGAATACTTCCATTGTAGGATAATGTTTGTGTACTTTACCAGCTCCAGATTTTGATTTGCAACAGTGGGATACCCATAATGGCAAACAGAGAGATTTTGGCTGTGAAGGTGGGATGTGTTTGAATGAACAACTCAGCTTACAGTTCAGATTCGTTTAAGTGGAATCTTTTCCTCCCTGCCTCTTGTCCTGCCACTATCACTCCTGTAAGCAGGAGAGATTTTGCCTTCCGTAGCGGTGGTGAAGAGTCTGACTCCCTTGCTCTCAGTAGGGAAAGGAGAGGTTTGCTTATCACTTAACCCCATCTACAAAGTCTGGCCCACTAATGTTGTTGCTTATGAACTCAAGTGTGAGAACATATTTCACAGCTCATATAAGAGTTTGCTGCTTTGACTCTTGAGTTCTTGTGGCTGCTGGTGATGCAATCAGCTTGAGAAGGTGCAGCTCCAGGCAGAGCAACTTTTCTTTGAACTCTTCCTGCTATAGCTATTAAAAATAGGTCAGGGTAGAGAAAAGTAGGTCTAGCTTTCAAAAATATATTAAGCTAATTTATCTTGCATTTTAGACCGATACTTGTTCAAGGCAGCAGTGATAGAACCAGTCTCCTGAACAGTAACAATCTTACTCAAAATCAGTTGGATGTGAAAAATACACTTTCGTGCAATCAGTGGGAAGGGTGAAGAGTCTGATGTTTAATATAGCTAGTTCTTTTTTCTCATGTTCCACCTCCCCAACCCCCCAAAAAAGAAAACAAACCCAAAAAACCCACAAAAACCAAAACCCCAATGGTCTGACTGCCAGCTTCTGCCTTTCTTTAATGAATTACTTTGTACAATGATAAATTTAAAAAGAAATCACACAATACCCCATCAAGAGGAGCAGGTAAGCAGAGATTTAAGAGCTATAAAGGAAAATTATCATAAGCTAAACAGATACATGAAAATGGTAAATACTGGACGGCAGAGAAATCAACTGTTTGGAGCTACAGTCTGAATGATATTTAGGATATTGATTAGCCAAAATGATGTATGGATAACTTGTGTGAGACTTGCACACAAGAAGAATTGAGTTCTTTATGTTGTGCTGTACTTTTTCCCTTTGCCAGATCAGTGTTAAATAAATGAGCTCAGCTCAATTGATTTCATATGTGTTTGTGGAAGTTGTATCTTACTGTTTCTGTATGTTTTACATTGTTGCAATCCAAAAGCCCAATTTTTTGAAAAAGCATCTCAGAAATGGTATCTAGATACTTTTGTTATGAGGCTTGTAAAAACATGTGAGTTCCCATTTCAGAGGAAGATGCTTCAGGGTGGTGGGAGAGATTCCTGCTGGCTTCCGTCTTGTTGTTTGCCCATGCTAGTTAGAGCAAAAAAAAAACCAACAAAATTTCTGTCATCTTAACTGGATTCAAAAGCTCTCCCTTGTGGCCTTGTGTGTGCTTTTCCTGTGATGGGATCTAGGACACAGGCACACAGGGAAGAAGGAAGCCTGGAAATGAGTGCATGATAAAGAGCTTCATACTCTGGTCCCAAGGAGGCCATGTAGTTTGGGACTGCTTTAGCTGTGTTATTTTGTGGCAGCTAGGTTAGCACTGTCCACAGTTACGGGTGAAAAGGAGGAGTCTGTGAGGCCCTGATGAAAAGCCAGGTGACCCTCCTTTCTTCCAGAGGAATAGAAAACAAATCCCCTACAGAGTTCATTAAAAGTAAATACAGGTTTTCAGGGAATAGGATTGGCTCTTTGTTTATCCCGGTGCTGATACAAAGTTACTCTATCATGCTTGGTGGGTTCACCTCAGAGTGATGTGAGCAGCGACAACAGCCCAGTTTGGGGCCGTGTCAATATATCATTGATGCTTTCATAAATCACTTTCAGACTTGGTGTTACATTTGGATGCACTCTGGTAACTTACAAAGCACCCCTCTACGTGACCATGCACTTTGAACTCGTAATAAAAATACATATTTAGTAATTTCTAGTTTATCACACTACTTTCCTTTCTAAATTTACAGCAGTTGGTGTAAAAAACCAAACAAACAAATGAAAAACTAGTCTCAGCACCCCTTCGCCCTGTACAGCTACAGAACTTGTGTGGTTTTGGTGAGGATGTGTTTTGCTAGAAGCATAATCCAAAGGTACTTTCCAGAAATGTCGGCAACTGTTTGACGCACTGCTTTAATTTGTTGCGGCCATTATGGTTGCTGTGATTTTCTCGAAGCTCCCAAGGGATGACCCTGACCTGCGTTTGAGCATGGCCAGTTCAGGCATCTTTTTGGCAGAATTAAACTTTGCTGGCCCAAGGTAAAAGAGCTAATGCCTGTCTGCTCCTGCCACCAAGCTGGGGAAGTGCCCTGAAGAAGATCCAGGCTGGCTGCCGCTCCTTCTTTTGTATGATGAGAATCTGGGGAAAGTAATAGCTGTTTCTGGGAGACTGCTCTTTCCTCCATCACGCCTGCATGGTGGTAATTCCGCACCCCCACTTCCTGCCCACAGCAGCAACCTTGGCTTTCTCAGACTCTAGCATAGGCAGGAGCAGAGTCTGCTGCCTTAAGCATCTTCCTTTATTACCTGGGCTGAGACAACATGCTCACTAATCCTCACCACACCACAGATGTCTTGAAATGACTTAGGTTTTTTTGCTTCGTGTGATTGTAACACAGTCAGAAGCTCTGGTATCCCCAGAAGCTTTGGTATCCCCGGGTCTTCTCTCTCACCTCGCAAGGGGAGCAAAGAGGACGCTCGTGTAGTGACTATGCTGTGGAAGGAGATAAATGCAGGGATTTTTATTTTTTTCAAACTCCTGGATTACCCCAAAACATTGTTGCACCTTGGATGTCTGGGGAAGAGGGGAAAAAACTGAGAGACAGGTTTCCTGCCAGTAATTATTTTGCATAGTCTAAGCAGAGGAAAGCTGGAAGGAGGGGAAGGCAATGCAGAGAATGATCTCACTGAGGCAAAAACAAAATGCAGAAGCTAGAGCTTTGCTTGGAGCCAGCTGGCCCCTTAGCTGGCCTGCTGTAGGGTTGTCTCCAGAGGAAAAGCAGTCTGTTGCTCTTCTCTTTTATTTGAGAAAAAGCAAGCGGCTGAATGTTGGATGGCAGGGCAGGGGCCTCCTTTCCACTTTACAGTTTAAAGACTCCTGCCTGAGTGAGTCCAAGAACAGAAGAAGTATAACTTCTTCATCTCATGTTGGCTGCGAAGGTTTGATTGTCTGGGGGGCTGTCTACCAGGGACTTTTCAGCAAACAATAATACTATGAAACAGAGCTGAACTTATTGGTTCTTAATTGAGCAGATCTCCCCTGGAATGAGTGGGTTGTTTACTGCTTTGCAGCCTGCAGAATTTGATCCAGCATTTGCTTTTGGACTAAGTTTGAAGAAAAAACAGGAAGAAAAGGAAAACAAACATGAATTGTAGAATCAATTTTGAGCTGAATTCTGCTCCCTAGTGTTTTTTTGCTTCTAGTGGATTGCAAACAAACAAGGAAATTTTTCTCATGTGAGAAGTTCTCACCCAGCATAGCATCTGCCTACCCAGCTCCTCTCTTCTTCTGTCTCTGCAGCGTCTCTTGTGCAGGATAGGAAAGAAGAAGGTGAAACTGATACATGGTGCACTGGATACCAACAGGGTTTGACTGCCAGGCAGGTCTTTCAGAGCCAGTTCCACCCATCCTCAGCTCTGAGATGGACAGAGGATCTTGGGACACATGGAGATCACAATTTCCAAGTTTGGAAGTGGGATTGGATCTTTATAGCACTTAGGTATTACAATTTGTTGAGGATAAGAAAGAAATGGCAGATGAATAGAACAGAATCGGGGAAAACAAAATTTACATGATCAAGCTAACACTAAGTTTTGTACAGAAAAGCTCTTCTTTGCACTGAAAATACAGATTAATGTGAATCTGCCTGAAGGAGCTTGGTTTTGCTCTCATGACCATGAGAGTTCAAGTTCCCCATTAACCCAAGCAATCTAGAAAGTAGGAAGCAGATAATGGAACATTTCTGTCACCACTAAGAAGGGCTCCCATTAAATTGCTTGTAGGTCTTTGAAAAGGTCAGTCAAAGCTTAAGCAACCCCCTGTTGTTTGACAACATCAGAGCTCAAACGCCGTGATTCTGGAGAACTCTGCTCTTTGAAAGAGGGGGATGTTTAATTACCTTTTGAAAGCTGGCAGCAAGACAGGATGCAAGGATGTTTTCTTTCCTTTGTGTCAGTTGAACAACTTGCTATTTTGGGACATGAGAGCAACTAACCTACTGCACTAGAGGAGACTGTCCCTTCCTCTGGCCTGCTGTTGGGAGAAAAGCAAAGGCAAGAGGATATTAGTGAAGGTGAGCCTGCTGCAGGAAGGAAGCCTTGACACAAGAATGTTTGTGGAAAAGGAGGCAGAAGATCCTGATGCCTTTCTTAATGTTGTATCAATGTGTCAATTCTGTTTGCCTTTAAATACATACTTATTTATTGGCCTTGTTTTGCAGGAAAACATTGGTGCAGTTGCAGGAAACCAACTGCTGTCACTTTAATAAAATTTGTTTTCATCATCAAAGGAACTGGCAAACTGTTTGCAGGAGTTTTAATTTTTAAAATTGCATTGCATCTGCTCCCTCCCAGGGGCAGTCTTTCACAGTGCTGGTTTTATGGTCTTCAACTATATATATATATATATAT
>VZTE01004781.1:235115-253059 GCA_013397775.1 Eulacestoma nigropectus
TTTTTTTCCAATGGTTTGGATTTGTGGCATCTAAACAAGCTAAACAGAAACTGTGCCTCAGGGAGAAACATCCTCTTAAGTAACTGAAAATAAACTTGGATGGCATGCCTTGTATAATATACAAATTCTGCTGTGCACATGGTGGGAACAGAGCATTCGACATGGTACCTGCCACTGTAAAGAGAACAAAAACGTATGTGTAACATATGCTGGCGGTAAACATAAAAGAGATGTATAAGAGGAAAAGGGCGTTTGGTTTGGGTATCTCCCGCTAAACCTGGCCAAGAGGCCGAGTATCCCTCATTTTGATTTCATATACTGTACATGAAGTAAAAACAAGCACTTACTGTGCTAATTCTTTCTTCCATCAGCATTCACGGGGATTTGATGTCACCTTGGTGGAAAGGCCTGGTTCACCAGTGCTCAGGGGTTATGGCTAAATACAAATTCCAAAGCAGATTTGTCTCACTCAGGACATGCTGCCCGATCAGGAGGCACACCAGGTCAGTGAACGGGGAAGAGTTTGTGCCTACCAAGGGGCAGTAGGGCAAGTGCAGCCTTGTGCAGTCTTGGTGGTCTTAGGAAATGAATGCCTGTCTAGGAACAAAAATTGATGCTGTAGATGTACGAGATCTTTATCCTTGGTAGGATATAAACAACACCAGTGTGGAAGAGTCACATCTAGGTTTGACGTAGACATGGGTTTATCTCTTTATAATGGGCAAAATATATGGTCTTCCTTTACTCTGTTCTTCAACTATGTACTTGTTGTCTGGGAAAGAGTTAAGTTTGTTCGTAGTAGCTTGCATGATATTCTCTTGGATTCAAGGAAAGGGGTTGAAAACACAGGGGTGTTTTAGTTATTGCTGAGCCATGCTTGCACAGTGTCATGGCCTTTTCTGCTTTGCCTTCTGCCCCAACAACGAGGAAGCTGGGAGAAGAAGACGACACAGCTGGACCACTGACCCCAACTGGTCAAAGGGATATGCCAGTACCACATGGCACCATGCCCAATAAAAAGGTCTTGCAGGAAAGGAAGAAGAGAGGGGGGACATTTGAGCTATGGCATTTGCTTTCCCATGTAATTGTTACGTGTGACAGAGCCCTGCACTTCTGGAGATGGCTGATGGGAATTAGTGAATTAATTTCTTATTTTGCTTTGTTTGTGGACACAGCATTTGCTTTACCTAGTAAACTGTTTTTATCTCAACCCATGAGGTTTTGCCCTTTTACCCTTCCGATGCCCTTCCCCATTCCACAGTGGCTGTGTGTGGCTTAGCTGCCTGCTGGGTTTAAACCACAAGAAGCTGGTAGACCACAATGGTCACTGGCCTTTGCTAACCTTCTGGAGATCTATTTACACGGGTAGCCCAGAGCTCTTGTGCCTTCAGTAGCCATTGTCTCTGGTGCTAATGGTTAGCTTTGCTGTGGCCAGGCAAAGCAAATGATTAAGGATTTAAGCAATATTAAGGAAGGTCAGCCATGCATCAGCTGTTCGTCATCCTTCACTGTACGGTACACGTGCAATGACCAGTCTCAGAAGCCCTAGGCATGATAGGTCTTGGCAGGCTGGACATAGCCACACCTGAGCTTGCTCAGCTGGACTCCAAAGGCAGCCTGGAAACCCTTGCCCAAACAGCTGCTCATTAGGCTTGGAGGTGCTGAGTGTTCTTACTGAAAACTGTTCTGCTGACGGTCATGTTGGCTGGTATGAAGGACTGGGTGGTTGGGCACTGTATATCCCTGAACTGGAAATGTGGCATTTGCGATACTTAGGTGATTAGTTCTAATGCCACATATTAGGCAGAGGAATATTGGCTAAGACAGGTAAGCAGTGCTAATTACATGCTGAAAGAATGCTGCAATCCTAATAGGAGGAAGCAGGCATGTGTTATATCTCAAATCTGTTGTTGCTGCTCAGTGCTAGTGCAGACTGATCCTTTCTGGTACTGTGCAGCTTTGGCTTCGCTCACCTGTGACAATGCAGCTCTCTTCATGTCCTCTGCAAATGTCACTGACAACAAGAAGAAAAATCTCAGCATCTGACTGTATATATTGGAACCCGTATCAGGAGGTGGTGTAATTATGTAAGGGGAGTTGTCCTGTAGTATTTAAAACATTCTGTGTGACGCCTATTCTGGGTGTTACACACGAGTCTTCTATAAATCCTCACCCATTTTCCTCATCAGCTCAAGCCTAGCAGAACAGGAAGGTTTGCATCTTGATTGCCCTGTGAACAAGGATATAACTCTTGCCCCATCCTTGCTGGAAATTCTTGCATTATGATTTTTTCTGACAAAGTGAACATGTAAGAAAAGTATTTTTTGCTTTGCCACGCACACTAGCAATTTTGTGATGACCATGTTTGACAACTAATTGGCTTCTTACCAAAAGTGAAAACAATAGACACCTATTTTCAGCTGGGAAAGCCACACTCAGTATATTCCCTGGCCAAGATAAAGTACTGAAGCAGCATGACACAAAGTGCTCCAAGCTCCCTCTATGGCTTTTCTTTTTTAACAGATCTGCTGATGAACTTGCCTTTTTTACTCTCATGTCTCCTTTCTTCTAGGGCATTGACTGTTGACTGAAAGTATGTTTTCCTATAGTTAGGTTTTTCCTTTGCACTAGAACAAGTATCTAAGTGCATGTTACTTCCTGAGAACAGACATGTAGCTGTGCGTTTTACTAAAGGAGGTGTGCTCACAGACTTGGTGAGAGGTTGGGA
The DNA here is from genome assembly GCA_013397775.1 of Eulacestoma nigropectus. NCBI lineage: Eukaryota > Metazoa > Chordata > Aves > Passeriformes > Eulacestoma > Eulacestoma nigropectus. The sequence continues at coordinate 237,844 of VZTE01004781.1, forward strand.
AGTCCTGGCGGGATGAAAAAATGCTATTAGCTAGACTGAAAATGAAACCTTAGAAAAATGTTTGACATGGCTGTAGTTATTGTTTCCTTGGTGCATACTGTTGCTATGTTTAATATGTGGAAACTAGTGAGAATAAATAAGATTGCTAGACAGACTACTGATACTTGAAATGCTAACTGCTCTAACTGACAGAGGAATGGTAACATATGCCAGTGGCTAAAAGAGAACAGTCATTCAACCTTTGAACACTTGCAGAGATGTTTTCAAAATATACTTCTCAGACATGACTAAAGTTGGAAAAGATTTTTCAAAATCTCTATTTGTGGAATAAAAATGCATATGTTTATTCTAAGTTAGAATACTTTATAGTCTTCCATTTTACCTATTCTTTGTAAATGCAGCAGTTTCTATTAAACTCAGTTTAGGCAGAATGTTTAAGTACAGAAGCAAAAACCAAAGTTAAAGGGGTTCCTGCTCCAAAACATCTTTTGCAATACCTATATGTTCTTGAATTTCAGTTTCTTTCCTCAGTAGAACAGTCTTGATAGGTCAATTTTTTTCCCCTTTGCCCTCCCTGCTTGCTTTGTCTTTGCCAGCCTTAACAGCACATGAAGCAGATACTTTTAAATATTCAAGCTCACAAGGTTCTAGGAATATTCATAGCCATGAGTGTCTTGGTGCTTTACCAGCATCTTTCTGAGGAAGGAGGCATAGCAGAAGAGAAGGAGCTGTGTAAGGAGCCGGATGGATCCTGCTCCTGGCTTCCTGGGAGGTGGGGAGAGCATGCAGTGTCCCTGCATCCAGCTGTTTAGGATTGTTTATCTTGTGGTCATGATGTTTTGTTCAGTCAGTGGTGATGCATAAGTTACAACTAGTTTTGACTTCCAGGTAGACAAAGCCCATGAAGCAACCATGAGTCCCAAACATTTGTTGCTGGCAGAATGCTAAATAAACAGTACCAACACCTCCCTGAGTGGGTGGCAATTAATCACATCAATCAACCAGATCAGCTAGCAAAGCCTTTTTTTTCCTTTTCTTTCCTTTTGTTCCTTGTCTCCTCCCACCTGCTTGTTTCCTGGTTGTTGCTCCTGCTGGCGGTAGAGCTGGGTCGCGTAAACCTTGTGTCACCTCTTCTCTGATGGCCTGACCATTTAATGCTCTCAGCCCAGTTTGGCAGGGGACTCTCAGCCTATCTTTGAGCATGGATTTCTTCTCTTTCTATATTTCTTAGAGAACTGAGCCCAAACTACTGCCTCTGGGCCTGTAGACTTATGTGTACTATATCCATTTGAACAACCCCCCTAGAAGTCTTTGAACTCACTGTTTTAGCCAAATTTGGTGGAGGAATAGAATTTTTAAAGTTCCTACAGCTATTCTAAAATAAATGTGCAGAGAAAAAAGTAAGTTAGTCACAGGGAAAAGTATAATCACAAACTCTCTATTAGGCACCTGTAATAAACATGGAAGAAAGACTTTCTGAGACATGGGACCATGGAAAAACCATCCTTCAAAGCCTGGATAAGAACCAGTGGTGACTGCTTGAGACACACGTCTGCAGTTTCGTTTTCCAGGCCTTTTTTGCCTTTTTTTTTTTTTTTAATAGAAATGTGATGGCAATTTTTTATCAAAGTTAAAAGCATTCTTTTTCTTAAAATTGGAGGAATATTTTCCTGGTCTTCTAGCTTTTTTTTTCTTTTCTTTTTCATACTAGGTTTTAGACAAAGATTTACCAATGTGAAGTGTTAGAGATTGCAGGAACTGGTGCTTGCAGAAAAATGCAGAATCCAAGCCAGTAAGTGGAGTGGCTGTGGCAGCTGATAGAGAAGAAAAGGTGACCCACTGGAGGAACTGGATATGTCTTTAAACATCAGACTCTAGTTTTCCCAGAAGGCAAAAATATCGAATTAAAAGAATCTTTATTTCTTGGTGGATTGCTATTATGAAATGCCTGAAAATTTTATGTGGAGGGAATAATTAAATATAAAAAAATTCTCAAGACAGGTTTCAATCTCAGTGCCCAGTTTTCCATTCCACATATGCTGTTTCAGGTTCCTTCCTTTTTTACTTCATAATGGGATCCTAGGGCTGGTTTTTGTCACAATATCTATGCTGTCATTTTTCCTGGAGCTGAATTCAGCCCATTACTAAAATCAAGAATTCGGCTTTGTATGATCTGGTGGGATCAAGCTTCCTGTTCAGTAATGTTTTCTCTAGCCCTGAATCCATTTGCACATTGTACACCTAATGAAAGAGCAACCTAACAGGACTGGCATTTGGAGAAAAGAAAGTAAATTGTGTAAAAATGTCCTGAAGTTGTGCTCTCTTACACAAAAGAATGGCTGTGCCACACCAGATTAACTTTCTTCTATCCCTGAATCCTGTCCCCAAAGGTTTTAAATGTGGACGTCTAAGGAAATAGCGTACAGAGAGGGCAAGTAGCAGCAATGCACTTCCAGCCTCCTGTGATGTGTGGTTGCGAGATTTCTGAACCAGAGATTAAGTCTTTGTGTAGTTTGTACAGTGCTATGAAAAATTCCAGCTGTAAAGGCATATCTTATTTGCATATTAAAATATTAATTAATTCTCCCTGCAATTCTCCTGTACTTGCCAGGGAAGAGCTGTTTTATCTCCCTGATTCTAGTAATCAATTACCGCATAATAGGCTAAGAAATACCAGAACAAGAAAAAGAACATGCAGGAAATGTGCAGGTGCGAAATTTTTGCCACTGTCTGGAGCTGGGCAGATGACAATTTATTTCCATGCAGACTACAAGTTGAGAGCAGTATTGACTTGCATCTTTTGCATAAGCCTAGGCCAGTTTTGCAGTCGGCCTGATGTGTGGGTACTCAGAGAATGTAAAATCGTGGCATTATGTGGTCTTTGTGTGAAGCTGAAGGGAGTGAAGAGCTTCACTTGGTGGTTCAAGCTCATATTTAGGCAGGAAGGCTTGAGGTGCATGTTCCTACCCAACGTGCAACCAAGGGAGGGTTTCAGGCTACCCTAATCTTCATGCAGTTGGTAACACACAGGTTGTCTTGAGGGGCAGCAGAAATTGTTTCTCAATAGCTCACAGGTTATTTTTGAAATTTAATCCATTTAATTTCTTTAATGGCTTCGGCAGCAATTGACACTGTGGAACACTCTGGACTTGCAACACAGTATGCACTAGCTTTTAGTATATGAAATACCTCATTTTAATTCTGTCCTAAAATGGAATCCTTTCGCATCTTGCATGTTCATTACATAAGAAAAAACCATAAACCATGACCTTAATCCTTGACCCTAGTGGAAAGCATATTGAATAAATCTCTCTTCATTGTGGTCCTTGGCAATAACAGGTTTAATGTAGTGAATTTAGAGTTTAAGTTTATTCCTATATGAGTTGTAACAAAGGCTGCACATTTCTCAAAACCTTAAAACTTCACTACAAAAAAAGAATTTCCTAGATTAGAATAGCTGATCCAAAGCATAGGAACCTGTTTGTCTACTGTATAGATTTTATAGTAAATCTAGTTAATGCTACAGGGAGAAATAAAATGGTCAGATGAAGAGTGGTGAAATAATCAAGACTGAAAACATGAGATTCCAGGTATTCATTTCTTCAGTGCCTTGTTAAAGTGTCAGTGGTTTTTCTAGTGATTTTTAAAATTTCAGTAATTTATTTCTCTGTATCTAATCTCTAGTTCTACTTGAATGGCAGTGGCTTAAGAATTCAGCATTTTTTAGACTCAATTTGCTAACCAACCCAACCAACCAACAACAAAAAAAGCCCACAAAAATGAAAAAACTCCTAGAAGCCACTGTCTTAAGAATTATTTCAATCACACGAGGGCACAGCAGCTGGTTCTAAGGAGTATTGCATCCACGTTTGGTAAAACACTTACTGTCTTGGAATTTGTTGTCAGCAAAATTTCTAAATACACTTATATGACAATGCTTTAGCAGGTTTTGTCCAACAACTCTGCAGTCTTCTCCTTACTTTGAAATGGAAGGCTACCAGAAGCTGACAGTGGTGAAGTTGGCCAGGTCAGCCTGCCTACTACTCAGTCCTTGACTTGCAGTTTCCTTCAAATCCTTTGGGCTGTCACCTCCTTTTGCTCTTCACATCTCTGTACTTCCTGAGGTCATTTGTCAGCTAAAGAATTTAGAATCTCATGTCTGGAACACAGCACACCAGGCTGCTGTACTGCTGAAGTAGCTTTTTGTATACCCTTTTTTTTCCTGAGAAAAAAAAGATGAGATGACGTTGCTTCCACTAAAAGGTTGATTCACTTCAGTGATTGACAGGAAGGTGAACAAGAGATTTGAAAGCTTCAGAACAGAAATCCCTTTACTAAATCAGGCGTGTTCTGCTTTTTACAAAATTAGCTCCTCCAGTTCTACCAGGGATTAACATTTTTTGCAACTCAGAAGATGGTATACGAAAAAAGAAATTCTTTGTGGTGCTATTAACGGCTGGCAGTGCCAAAGTAGATTATGCCATCATTTGCTTAGAAGAAAAACAACACTTGCAATCTGACCTTAGTGAAGTATTTTTACTATGTTCAAGTGTTGAAACATAAAATCAGAACCTAACTACATAAGTGGTAAAATGGCTAGCATTTACATCTTCTACCAGTTAAGTACTGCTTGTGAATTCTTTAACAATTTTTTGTCCCTTAAATTCCAATAATTCAGTGAATTTCCATGTCAGAGTTTTGTCCACTGATCTAGCAACAGTATTTCTATATGAATATAAATGTGTTTTACTTATGTTCACAGTGGAAGGCTAAGGGGAGTGCATCTTGGTCCAAACAACCAGCAAGAAATGTGCTGGTTTTTTGCTCTCCTCTTTCTCACCTTGTCCTCCAGCACATCCAGCAGAAGTAACACTCCTTATAAGATCTCCACTTCTTGCCAAGATGTAGGGCAGGCATTTAATGCATATCTAGAGTCCCTTTAGGACAAATAATTTTTAAGCGATGAAGCTCCACCAACCACACAGCCGAGGAGCAAGGATCTTTTCAGTCTATCCATCTCTTTCTTTGCAGACTTGTAGAGAATCCTCAGGTCCATTCAAAGGCCAAAGGGAGCATGCCATTGCTGGAAAAATAGAGGAGTTTCGAAGACCAGAGGCTTCATGATGCTGTGATTCTGTACAAACACGAAGGTAAGCATCATCTTGGCATTACCACAGAGTTTTTGTGTTCCCTGCTTGATCCTTTTGTTTTCTAGAACAGAGAAGGAGTAATATGCCCACAAACAGTGGCATCCCAGTAAAACGTATCTCCTTAAACTCCTTGTCTCCTGCCCACCAGTTATTTCTTTTCTGCTCAAAATTCCCACACTTCTCTTTCTAGTGCATATTTATATTTAGAGGGTGACATTTCATTGTGCCTTATATTTAATAATTTTGTCTCTAAATGGATGCAAGCTAATTTGTATAGGAACACACCTGTTTCTGTTGTTTTGCTAACAACAATTTTTGCTTTTTTTTTTAACATGAACTAATCTGGGAATAATGTTCTTTGGAAAGGTTATTTCCAAAGTGTCCTTCTCAGGATATTTCAGGCCTTAATTCTGAAAATACCCCAGTGGACTTGCCTTCAGAATTTTTATTCCTCTCTCCCCCATGTGATAGTCACTCATGTGGACAAGTTTTCTGCATTTTTCCAAGTTCCCTTGATCTTCAAGAAAGATGGAACAAGTAGTGGAGTAACAAGGAGTTAGTTTGTAATGTTTGCAGATGAAGAGTGAATGAGGAATTTCTGGTACTTGATGTTTGAGAAGGAATTGTGAGAATTCATTAAGCAATTAATTCTCTGATAGAAAGGTACTGTGGTTAGGTTTTGCTGAGGGCACAAACTTCAAGTCTCAGTTTTATTATCTGCAACTGTTTTGATCTAATTGCTGAGAAAATACAGGGAAGATTTCTAATGACACAAACTCAAGGAAATATATCACTGAGATGAGAACATCAAGATTTCCGTTTAGTCTGAAATGCCACCCAAAGATGCTTTTCCAAAGACTTTCTGGTTCTCTCTTGGAAACCTTACAAGCTTTTGTTTCCCCTCGGGGCTTCTAGAATTTCCCTGTTTAGACTGGAGGGTCTCTGAAGCGGAGGCTGTTTTGATAAACTGTGTGTACATCACCTTACACAATGGACCTCTGATCACAGCCTGCATCTCCACGTTATGGCAATGCAAATAAATATATGAACAACTGTCCCTTGAACAGGAAGGAAAATAAAAATCGGATTCCCCAGAGGGTTGATCCGTATATGGTAACCAGTCTCCTATCATAATAATGTTGTATTTGTTGAAATCCAAGATTTAGTAGATATTCACCTTTCTTAGCATGGCAGAAATACTCTCCCATTTTGTCCTATATCCTTGTACAGAAGTTTTTGCTTGTTTGCCTTTTATCTTGTTTTGCCTGACACTAGGGGAGACTTTGTTTTACTAACATTTGTAGCCGTCACTTTGATCTGCAACAGGAAAGCTCAAGATTGGCTTCTTTGCCCATAGGGAAACAGATGAGATCAGAATATGCCAGTTTTAAAAACCTCAATAGATTGGCTCTAGAATAAATAGTTCTTGTTCCTTAGTTAATTGCAAATTACATCTTTATTTTTAACAAAAACACCATATTTTCTACATGTGATAATTCATTTGTGAAGGCTGGAGGCTGATTTCTATTTATTCCTGACACGCATGAGGTTCTTTGTTCCTTGTAAATAAAAGAAATATTATAGTTTCCGAAGTCTCATTTACTTCAGGTTTTTGTGCTTGCTTGTTTTCTAATGTTCCTCTGTCATAGTGCTTGTTAGCAAAATTGTCACTTGTGACAAGTACTTCCAAAAATGTGTGGTTATAGACCAGGGTAGTGTAATATCAGATTGGGTGTGGATAAAGAAGGGTGCCCTTCCTTTCAGCAAGTACTGTGCAACTGCACCAGTGATTGTGACTAAGCTGATTTCAGACCAGCTTCCCTCTTTCCTAACAAGGGAGGAAGTGGATTCAAGGGCATTCTGGAGAATCAATGAGACGAATCAACAGAGGAGCAGACAAAGGCCATGCCAATTCTATTGGTGTCTCCTGCCACAGCACTTGTAGTGACTGGGCAGAGAAGTGCTGGCAACTGTGCTTTGCCCTCAGTGTTCAGCCTTTGGAGATGATGCTCCATCTCCTGCTCTGGGATTTTGCAGTCACAGGGAGGGTTCAAGTAAGGGTGTCTCTGTTACTTATTGAATCTTCTGGTGGGTAAAAAAAGTCTGGATATCAGTCTGAATGTGCTAAACCACCAGGCTCTTTGGTGGTAGCTGCAAGCAACTGGATATTGCAGCACACCTTAAGAAAAAGATGTCTGTGTAGCCTGCTATAAAAACTGAATGTGCAAAACAGAGTGTGGTGGCTCAGCCATATCCCCTGTGCACCCATCTGCGCTCACTTGGACCTGCAAGGCATTTCCCTGTTTCTACTTGTTTGTACTAGAAATGGGGGGAAAAGTCTGTCCATTCCTCCCCCGCTACACTGTGACTGTTCAAGGGGGCCTGGAGTTTCACACGATAGATAGGAATGGCTGGAGGAGGATCCTCCTCAGTGCCAGCTTTCCTCTTCCACGTATTTCCTCCTTGCCTCTCCATGTGAAATGAGCAGTTTGCAGGAGTACAGAAAATTCTAGGGACTGTAATGATTCAGCAGGTGCTGAGCAGAGTTTTACAGAAATACTTATTTAAAGTTGGAAACAAATTTTCTTTGACCTTTTTCTTGCCTTGTTTGTGCTTGTTTGCCACTGGTGTTCATGTTGGTGCAATTTGGGGCTGGGGGGTATAGGAGTGGTCATGGAATAATAATTAAATTGGAGTATTTGTAGCAAGGCTTTTCATTAGCACCAGAGAAGTGACTGACTATAAGAGAGAACCTTAAGGCATCATGAAAGCAAAACAAAACAGTTATATCCAGTCAGAACAACTCCAGTTGTGAATTTAGCTTTTAACAATCCTTACAAAGCATTCAGTCATTATTAACAAAATGATGTAATAATAATAATATTAATTTTGCTTGAATAAATATGAGAACTCTGGAGTAGGTGGCTGCCAACAGTAATATCTTCTCTTTCATATTGTTCTTTCATCAAATGTTATCATATTGTGTATTAGCTGGTTACTGAGACAATCTATGATTATAAACAAAAGAGTTTCTTTATCCCATCATAAGAAAAAAAAGGAAGTTATCCATAATTCTCTTCACAGTTTGTGGATTATATAATTTGAAGTGGTTGAAGGCCTCTAAGATAGTACCTTTCAATCTTCCTTCCCCCAAAGCATGTGCCAAATGTTTAGATTTTTGTCGTGCTGGAAAACTACAGAACATACCCACGTGAGTTGTTCAGAAGAAGAAATACGTCACTTTTCTTTGAAAGTACATTGTACTTGCTGGCAAACTTTGTCTTGAACAAACATTGTGAAACTTTGGTTTGGGCAGCCATTCAAGAATATCCCAAAACCCTGTTCACTGAGAAAGATTCCTGTATTTGTGCAGCAGTTTTTAGTCCAATACAGTCTCTCTCAAGAATGAGGGTATTTATGAAGGTAGCTTAAAAAAAAAATCTATCTCAAAACTCTAACTGTTCTAATTCTAAAATCCAGAAAACAAATAAGGCAGCTGTTAAGGAGTATGCCTGGCAGGTACCAGCGAGTTAGATGGTAGCATGACTTTCACATGAACTTCCTGTAGATAATTCAGCCTTACAGCAAATCCTATAATTCTCTCCTCTTATCCATCTCAAATATTGCAATTATTGCAAATATGACTTGGGCACTTCATGAGGCATTAATCATCTTTATCAGATATTTGGCTTCAGAAATTATTTTGTAATGCTGTTTACTTTGTTACTCAGAGATGAGTTATTACAGAACAGTAGTGTTGGCCATGGGAAAAGGCTGAAAGGAGGTGAAAGGCTTTATCCTTTGCATTAAGAAGCAATTGTAGAATGATTATGTGGCTAGGTGTGCACTTTCAAAGGCAGTTATGCCTATTTCTTGCCATCAGACAGTGAATAACGGTTCCATGGTTTGTTGCTACATTTGGTTTTCCATCCAATTCTGCTTTCCACCAAGGTCAGCACACCTGCCAAGGTGTGGGAAAAGTAGCACCCATCAGCCACCAGGTGAATGGAAAAAAAAGGAATACAACTTATAAGTTGGACTCTTGCGTCCTGTGGTGTGTGCATATGCTGCTTATAAAAGATGCTGAATCTAAACCCTGGGCTTGACTGGAGGAAGATGCAGTACAAATTCCAGTTGTTCAAATCCCAACCAGGATGTCTGCCCTGCTTGCAACTGCAAGGTTGCTTAATTGAATTTAACGAGGTTGTCCGTGTGCAACACAGTTGGCAGGTAGTTGCCAGAAGCATCTGATGAGCTGTCCTGAAATTCTGCTCCGTAGGGCTGGCTTTCTGTAACCAGCAGTGGGTCAGGCTATCATACAGCTTCTGTGTAGGAGCGTGTCACAAAACATTGTTTCCCAGGGAAAACCAACCTAACTTTCTGCTCTTGAAACAAACTATCTAGCCAACTTGGAAGAGCTGGCCAGACTTCTCCCCTGATATCCAGATTTAAACTTGCAGTTCAGCATGTTACATGCAGTTAATATCTCCTGCCAACATGTGGGTGGAGTGTCCTCTGCTTTTTGCTGTAATTGAGTAGATAGATGGGCATATTGCAGCCCAGCTGTGCTTAACATTACTTTTTACGTAGCATTTATGGCTGAGGTGTCCAGCAATGAATTGACCTCTAGGAGAGTGTGGTTTATCCTCCATAGCCACATAGTCCTCCAGCAGTGTATGGAAGCCATGAACTAGACGGTGAAGCAGAATCAGCTTCTTCTTCAGCCTGCACTCCTTCCCTGCCCCTGTCCTGCTCTGGCTGAGTCTCTGACAAATTAATTCCCCAGCAATTCTCCCTCAGATGAAACTGGTACTAAAACATGTTAAAAATACAAGGAGTCATTGTTCCAATCCTCTGGAGATTAGTTATTAACCTATGGGATAGGTACAGGCTAGAAAACACAAATGTTTTAAGGTTGACATGTGGTCAAACTGTGAATTTGAAATGGTATGGTTTGGTTTTGCCTTTTTAAAAAAAAAAAAAAAAAAATCAATTTTATCTAATCTTATTTCAGAGTTTAAGAGCAGCCACAGGGAAATGAGAAGCATATGATCTGCAGCCCTGAATATTTTGTCACCTTAAAATAGAGATGGCTGGTTTCTACAGAATTTTTTGGTTTCAGATTCAGGTGTCTTAAAGGAATTCTCATTTTCTCAGTTACCTTCCTTTCTTGGTTTGTTGTTAAAATAAAGTAAAATACATGTAAACAGCTTTTTCACTGTTCTAACAGTTCTGTATTGTTAAGAAAATGAGACCAACCTTGATGAATGGGCTTGGGAAACTGACAGACAGGGAAAAGCAAAGGCTGGTTTTGCTTGTGGGACATGAGCTGGCCCTGCAAATCTGAGATAAACTTGCACTGCTTTTCTTACAGTGAGGCTTGTAAAGCTTGGCTGATTCTTATAAAAAGTTTCCTGCATGAGGTTTATGGAAGTTAAAGTATGAAAAGAAGGTTCTTTATTTTAAAAAATGTTATATTAAAGCATGAAATATCTGCAGTATCAAGAAGGCTCCTTTGGAATGATGGAATGGGCTCTGGGCCTGGGGGAAATTCTCCTGTCTCTCATCTTTGGGACTGTCTTCTGTTACTTCAGCTTGGGAGTGTGTCTTTCAGGATAATTCCAATCAGATGGGAACTACTGGAGAATCACTATGATTTTAGTGCATTGGCTACATTAGCCTCTGTTACAGAGGACCATGAGACTTAGTAAGCAGCCTGGGAATACTTTCCTGTAAGAAACAGCGTAGTTCTTATGTCTGTGTGTGCCTAGTGTTCTGCATTCAGGGATGATGAAGTAAATTCTGCCTCTGAGAAGAGATAAATGAATACCAAACCCAGAGGGAAAGAGGCATTCCAGAACTTGACTATGAGAGGGGTAGTTGCAGAAAAAGAATGAAAAAGAATGCCTACAAAAGGAGGGTTTCTAAAGGAAGATACGGTTGTGCAAGAAACCTGCATACTGGAAAAAAGCAGATCATACAGAAAGAAGTTCAAAGAAGCAGATATGGAAACAGAGCATGTGGATTCTGCTGGCAAAATGGAAACAAGGAAGGTTCCTGCTGCTTTTACGTATATATTAAAGTATTTAGGACTATGACAAAGTCTGTTACAGAAGATGATAGGGGTGGTGTTTGCTTGTTTATAGGAGGAGAGTGAAAGGCTGGAAGAAAGCAAAGAGAAAAGAAGTGGGTGTGCTGGTGCCTCTCATTATTAGATAAATGGAGTTTTTCATTCTCTGTCTTGCTGCTCCTGCATTTCCAAATCATGTTGCATTTCTAGATTGTTTTGCATCCTTTGGTTTCTTCTTACAACAAGTCTTGCTAGCCTATCAAATATTTGTATGAATTCTCAGTGCAGTATTGCTGAAATTTAAATTCCCCAAGAAACTTGTGCCAGTAATGATCACAAGCCTCAAAACTAGAACCTTGCAAGACAGGTAATCATTCCAGGGAAAACCTAAAAAAAAAAAAAAAAAAAAAAAAAAAAAAAAAAAAAAAAAAATCCTGGTTTAAATTAATAATCATTGCCCTACAGTATACAGCCAAGAAAGGGCTTCATACCTGTAGATTTCATTGGTAGTGTGGTGTCTAAACAGAATTTAGGATTCTATTTAACTTTATCACAAGGTTCATCACTTTGTAACAATTAATGTTGTAATCATATGCTAAGTTTTTATCCCTTATTTGATCAGTGAAATTGGGAATTACTGATAAATAAATATTTCCATAAAATATTTTTTCTTTTGAAGTTTTCCAATTGGAAAGTTGAAATTGGATATGGAAAATGGAACAAACATATGTTGTCCTAACAAAAATGGACATCAATTTAAGCCAGTTTTGGTGAGGTTTTTTGTTCAATATTTAAGCTGGAAACTTCTACACTTTCCATCTGGCTTCCTTCAACAGTTATGTGTTGTAGTAATCAAGTATTGTGACAGCTGAAATTCTATGAAAATCCTATCCATTCCCAACTGGAAGAATAATATCAGGTATTTCATAGAGCTTGAAAGGGTGATGTTTCCTTACAACAGCAGGATGTAAGGGAGAGAACCAAAAGAGGAAAAATAAATGAAATTTCTTCCCCCTCTTTGATGGCAAGTTCCACATGTTGGTCTCTAGAAGAAGCAGAGCACACATAAACTTGCCAGAACCTTATGTCATCTTGGAACATTTCTTGTTCCCATTCTCTGCTTTCAGAATTTGAAATTGTTCAGACCCACTATTCTCAAATGAACAGAAACATTATTTTAATGTGTGTTTATTATAAACTATTATTTTTATTTTTGCTGTTTCTTGCTTTTTGGATTCATTGTTCCTCAGTGATCTGATCCTCCCTGCTCTGAAATGTTTGGCATTGGGACACTCAAGTGGTTATAGAGACGCAGCGCTTGCCAGGGAGAGTCAAGTATTGCCCAAAGGTGGTAGCACTGTTTCAGAAAGTGGCTCTCCCCTGTGACTCAGGATTCAAAAAGTCCTTTTGTTGTTCTCCCTTTGGATGAAAAAGAAGTTCTAGTGTTTAAATGCAGCTAAATACAACTAACATCGTAGTGCCCTTGAGGTGCAGGTGGCTTATCTCAGTTACAAAGGACTCCAGGTATCTTGCATGGTGTAAAGATGAAATAGGCATTACAGCAGTAACTGGGGTTAGCATAGATGCTTACCACAAAATGGCAGATGAAAGTTACCGCTTCTCTTCCACCTCCCTCCAGCCTTCTCCTACATTGCAAATAGCACATGAAGGTTACCTGCAGAACACTGTGGCTGGGTTTGGGTTGGGTTTATTTTTTTATTTATTTGTTTTTCTGGATAGAAAAAGTAAACAAGAAAGGAACATTTTTGTCCCTTGAGGGCAAAGGAGTTGAAATTCTTGGTTTCTGCCTGTTGCTGCTTTTGGTTTTCAAATCCCACTGGCAAAATTCCGAGGTCTGGCTCTTACTTCTAAGCTCATGGTGAGCCCAAGTGTCCTTTCCAATATATTCAGCTTAATAAAAGCTAGATGTCAAAGAACAAAGCTGTAGTGGAACTAGTTGGTTCCTATTAATGGATTTTTTTTTTTTTTTAGTGTTGAGTGGCCGTTGCTAGCTACCATTAGTTTTTTGCTTAAAGTTTCTGATCATTTCTTAAGATCCACCTTGGTAGGTTACTTATCTTACCCTGATTGCAAGTTAATCATGACTGGGGGTTATGGAATCAGTTGCCCAACAGAACTTCAAATGTGCAGTCACTGCTGACATTTACAAGCAGATTGAATAAATTAAAATGCCTTCTCCAGCTATTAACTGAATGCTGTCCTTAATTGCTGAAATATTATTGTAAAACTATTTGCCAAAAATAAAGGAAGATCTTGCTCTCCAGAACTGTTTTACTAAGAAGCAGCCACACAGAGAGCCAGCTGCAGAGGGAGGGCTGATGGACTGGACTGGAGTCAGGATATTTTGTCAGCACTTGTTACCACCACATTGCTCAGTCCACATACACATGAATACAGGACAGCTTAATATTGTTCTTTATGGGCCAGAGCAAGCAAGACCAGTATGAATGGGGCCAGATTATCTGGCACATTCATCCTCTCCCCTTGTTCATTGTGGAGCTGTGATTGACAAAACCAGGAGAATTTCCACTGAAGCCCATGTGATAAAAGATGAAGATGTGCTTGCCTCTGTAGAGTGGTCCTGAGCATGTGCAAATATTTCAGTCCTTTTGACTGCTTGGTCGTCATTCCTAACCCTCTGCAAAAACACCACTTCACTCTTTCCTTGAGATGTTGGCATTTGTTGGCTTTCGAAAAGTGGATGCATGGACTGGAGACGAGCACTCTTCTAGGCAAAGCATGTGCAGTGGTTTCCCTGGCCTGCAATCCCGTCTTTTCCTGTAGGATATGTGTAAGCAGGTTGTGTCCTACTGTCAAAATGCAACTACTCCCCTGAGGAGCAAAGACCTCCTTGCTTGTCTACAGCAGCCATCATCCATGCTGCAGAGGGGAGGGATGCACAGCTGTGAGCTGGACCTGCATCATGTCCTTTGGAATATTTGTGTTGTTCTGGGCTAAAGAGCCAGCTGTAGCAATTTTTTCTAACATATCTGCCTGGCTTGTACATTTATGCTGTCCTTTTAGCTTAAAACATGTTTTCAGACCTGTAGGCCTTCCAACACACAATCTCAAGGGCAGGGTTTCTTAACTCTCAGCCTTTACAAGATACAGTAAAGTCAACCAAGTACGCATTACATCCGTGGTGGATACGGCATGCACAAGGTGAATACAAAACCAACATTGACCCAGGCTGTGTATAATCTTTTCTACTGTGTGATCTTTGCAATAGTTCGTATCAAATACAGATGGAGAGTGGTTTCCTACTCCTACTGTTAAAGGGATAAAAACTCACGAGTATCAGTATATATGATAGAGCCAGCATGAGACACGCTGGAAAAGGGAAGGTCTGTGTCTGATTTCCGTTTCTGTGTGATTCTCTGTTCTGTACTAACAAAAGGCACCATAAGCATGATGCCCAAAACTCCAAATATTTGGTTCTAGTAAAACAGCAAAAGAAGCAGCAGCCGGCATGGGGTTAGCTAAAAGTTGTGGAAGATGTGAAGAATGGGAGAAGCTTGTTGTAACACTGCTAAAGGAGCTTCTTCAAATGGAGAAAAAAAATACCCAGCACAGTTCAGAAAAGGCTGCAAATAGTTAATAGAGAGAAATAAAACACCAAGAATTGCAGATTAATAACTCCTGATTCAGCCAAGTGTATTCATCTGGCTCACTGCTTTTAAGGCGTCACTATTTATTTAAGGATCCATAATTTTAGGTATCCATAATTCAAAAGTTTCTGTGTTTGTGTTGATGGGAATGCATGCGAGATGCTGCTTTCTAGGAGCTGAAGATAAAAACAGATTAAAGTTGCCAACTATGAGTGGCAGAAGTGGTTCAGGGCTGTGTTTTTGGCTCCTGAAGAGGATTACAATTCCATCGCTCGATTCTGGTAAAGATAAAATATCCCAATCCAGACCAGTCTTGGTCTTCTTCTGTTATGTGTTCCTTAACATTATATACCCCCCCCCCGTCCCC